>PVKA01010238.1:0-65171 GCA_004027165.1 Ctenomys sociabilis
TATAGACAGTACAGTTGGGTTAGATAACGCTGTGCTTCTACATAATTCTATGAGAGGCAAGATCTGCACTATTGGTGGTGGGACAGGATATTATGTCGGCTTTTAGTGCTATGGTCATCCACTAGGTAAATAATTATTGAATCTGTGATATAATTCAGCTACATAAATACCTGTAAATATAATATCATGTATGCACCTTTTACAATACCATAACAGTATGAAAACAGTTTGCAATGTATTATTTCATCGACTCTGTATGGTTATGGTGTTTTGAAACTGTCTGATTGACATTTGTATTTCAATAAAATAAAAATAAATGGAAAAAAAAAAAAGAAAGGAGGCAGCCTTTGAAAACCAAGTAAGACTTTCAAAAGGGATAAAAGGATTACAAAAAAAAAAAAACTTTAAAAATTCGTGTACCTCAGGGAGCTAAGCTTGAAAGGGGATACAGGAAAATCTGTAGCAGCCTTGTAGCCCAATATTAAGCCAATAACTTGACTTCTATGGGTCTGAGCTTATGAGCTTACCCAGTGGCGCTGTCTGGAAGTGGAGGGATAGCTGGAGTGTTGAGAAAGCAACCACATAGAATCAGATGAGGGTCTCAAGTTTAGTGAAAATCAAGCTACGACCAACCCCAGCTGGAATATTCCATTCATTTCACTAATGTGCCTCATTTCCTTAGTTTTCCATATGTTGTCATTAATGTGAAAGGCTGTAGAGAAAACAGAGGGTTCAGTTCATCACAGATGCCTTTGTTGTCCCTTGGGAAGCTGCTCATAGGCATGGTGGGCACCACGGAGTTAAAAACAGAGAAAGATAAGATATGATCTATGCCTGGATTATGGAAAAGGTACCTGACCCAGTCACAGAGACATGACAACACTGTGGGGGTAATGATTAGTGAGGCGAAGGATAGGCAGTCCATGTCTGGAGGAGCCAGGAGTACTCTAAAGCTGGCCTCCCCCGTAGGGCCCTAGAGGTTGTACTGACCTTCAGGAGAGTCCACAATGCTGGTCTTTATTCCAACAGTTCACATCCCAAGAGGGTGAAGGATAAAGAGTTACTGCTGTGTGTCACAGTGGGAGTTTTTCACTCAGGGACTTCTCCTACCTCTCTCGGGCAGTGTCATGTTGGGATGGTCAATTTACAGTCCTGGCTGGAGGGGTCCTCCTGGGCATCTAGCATGAATAGAGCAGAAGGACATAAATACAGATTGTCAACTGGGAAGGCAAAGGTAAAATTTTATTTAAAAGAGAGAGAGAGCGAGGGGTCTGGGGAGATGGCTCAGTAGAACAAGCACTTCCCTGGCAAGCATAAGGGCCTGAGTTTAATCCCTGGCTCTGAAAAAAAAAAGGCAAAAAAGAGAGATAGGTCATTCCTGTTGCTTCCTGTCAAGAGGTTAGTTAGCAACCCCAGGAAGTACAGGGCAAGAGCAGAAATGGGCTGTGTCACCCTTCAGCTTTGGTGCTTAATGGGAATAATAACTTCAGCTGTTTGAGATTTTGTTTCCCTTCATTTTGATTATAAATTCCAGTAGATGCCCCTCAACTCTGGATGAAGATAACCTCTGAGATGAGAAGCTTGCTGAGCCTAAAATATAACCCAACAAACCTGGACTTTCATTGACTTAACGGTTTTCCAAGTGTTTCTAAGACTCAGATCTCTAATAAAACTTTTGCTCTTTCTTCCACTCAAGTAGGCACTGTTCCTTTAGAGACCTTAAATAAGGTGCTTTCCACCCACTGCACTGTCAACTGCCATGGTATGGAATGTCACCCCAGGTGCTTCTCCTTTATTTGCCACTGATGTTTTCTGATCACATCAAGGTGGGAGCCAGAAGCTGCATTCTTATTTCTTCATGATAAACTTTGTCTCATGCTCTCTTCTGGTTGGAGGTCAGTTAGATGTGAATCCAGGATGTGAGAGGCTGCTATGATTATGTCCATCTGGTCCCTCAGTGTGTGCCCAGCAAGTGTCTGCCCCAAGAGAAATGCAAATTGAAGCCATAATGAGCTTCACACCCACAAGAGTGGCTGGAATAAAATGACAGATGGCAATGGGTGTTGGTAAGGATGTAGATAAATCAAGACCCTCATACATGGCTGGTAGGAATATAAAATGGAGATGCTGCCTTTGAAAATAGTCTGGAAGTTCATAAAAGGGAGAAATACAGAGCTGCCATATGACTCAATGATTCCACCCTACGTAGATAACCAGGAGACAAGAAAATATCCACTTTTATGTTGCTAAAATATTATCCAGGAATCACTTAATGCTGCCCTTCTAGCGTTACACAGAAGAAGCCAACATGCACTCATTCATTTACTTTTTCGTTTTTTTAAAGTTGTCTCTTTTATTAGTTAGGCTTATATTGAAAATGGAATTGATTTTTTTTTTCAGTTTCTCTTTAAAAAGTAAACAGCAATTAATGAATTTATACTCAAAATTGTCTATGTTTAAGGAGAGAATATTTGCCAATAGAAAGCTGCTGCTCCAAACTATGAGTGGCATTATGAAAAAATTGCAGTTTCTTTGCTTTTATTTTGAAGATATTGAAGCCTTCTGTAGATACCTTGTGGGAGAAATATTAGCATCTGGATAGGATTTTGATGTAGTCTGAACTCTTGCTAGTTTGTCATCCAACTCCAGCTGCACCTTGATTATTTCATTTGGTTTTCCTTTTTTTGAGTTATTAACCTTGTAGTTAACTCTGAAATTTAACTCCACCTCCTTTTTCTTTATTAGATCTTTGTATTTTTCTTCATTTAATTCAACCTTTTTCTGCCTATCTTGTTTAAAGCCTGCTTATTTCAATCTTATGGTCCTCCTCTTTGATTGTCATTTCATGTGCAAACTTGGTGACATTATTCTTACATTCTTGCTCTTGAGATTCTAGCTTTTCCTTTGCCATATTAGCATTTCTTTTCTTCATTTTCATCTTTCAAATTCTGTTGATATTCAATAGTGAGCTGGAGCCCTTTTATCATCTCACGGGGAGCAACACATTCTTTTTAAAATGAGACTTCTTTGCTCGGATTACTTTTAATAAATAGGTAACCTTTTCCAAATGAATGTGCAGATTATTATTCTTTCCACTGGTTGCTATCATTTTCCTTTCTATCTGTGAGAAATCCTTTGTAAGTTTGTCAATATTCACGCTGCTGATCTTTCTTGTGCTTCCTCCACCGCTTTGATCCATACTCGCACTACTGTTCCTGATTCCTTGCATTCATTCATTTAATTCATTCATTCGTAGGTATTGAGTACTTGGCGTGCCAGCCATTAGGAAACAGAACAAAACAAAACAGAAAAAGATGTGGGAGAGAGCCAGACAGAGTTCTGGGAGCATGTTCTAGACAGAGCACCTTCAAGTATGGTGGTCCTCAAGTGGGAAACAACTACTTCAGGGCTTGCAAAACCAAGGCCACAAATGAGATTGGTATGTTGGCTGGTCAGGGCTGCTGTAAGGGCTCTGAGTTTTCCCCTGAACAGAATGGAGTCATGGACAGCTTGGTGCAGAGGAGCACCTTGGGTGAATCATCTTGCTATTTTTCAGGGAAGAGGGCTGCATTCTTGTTGCTTTTCACAGCAAGAGGGGAAGCAGGGATGCCCAGTTAGGATGCTGCTGCAATAATCAAGCCCAAAATTATGACATTTTGGGCACTGTCATAGCTGTGGAGGTGGTGACTCCAAGGTTTTGCCTTATGCCCTTGGTATGGAAGAGATGATAGGGAAGTAATGTGGCAATTTGATGCTCACGGGTAGGTTCTCATGTATTGATATACAGCAGAGAGAAGTGGCTGGACTCCGCTGGTACTCTACCGTGAAATTACAGAATAAGCCAGGTTCATTATAAATAATGTCAGCAAGGAACAGAAGTAAATTGGGAGGATTTAGCTGCTTCATTGGTTTGGTTTCCAAATTATGGAAAGAAAAACACCACATCAGTTCAGTGAAAAAAACACACAGAAGGGCTTGTGAACTACCAGACAGAGGACATATAAATAACATTTACTTTCATAACTGTTTCTCTAGATTGGCCAGAAGTATAACATCGCCATTCCCTTTTACAAAATAAGGGAATTTTGAGATTGTCTTTTAACTCTTTTATGCTCATTCTGTGTTTCTCTGCTATTTTTGATGGTCATAATTATCTCTTTTGGATGGCACCATTGTGATCTGTTGGAAATAAAGCCAAAAAGTTGATGAGAAGCATAATAAAATGGGCAAATTTGGAAGAACCACTTATGCTACATAATACAATCTATGTGTATACTTAAGGAAATGTGTTCTTTAATCCAATCTATTCTAGGTTTGAATTCTGGTAATCTTGATTTCCTTTTAGGTTTTTAGGTGTATAGTTAGGGCTCCAAAACCAGTGATCCTATTGTAGGTGCTAAGGAAAATTGGCAAACAGTGAGCAAAACACAAATCTTGAATTTTAGAAGTCATAATTTCACCGTGGGAGGCAAAAAATTAAAAGGCAAATGAGTGCATATAAGATATGTTGTAAAGGTGAGTGCTGCATAGAAATACAGAGCACAGCTGGGGGGAGGTGGAGATTGCCAGGTAGAGGGTGATTGCCAGCTACATGGGATGGCTGTGGAAGGGTTTGCAGAGAAACTTTCAGTTTTGTAAAGGCATTGAAGGGATGGGGAAGCCATGCATGCATCAGAGAGGAAGAGTAGCTGGTACAAAGGCCCTAAAGCATGAGGACCATCCAAGAAGCCCTGCAGCTGGGCTAGAGGGAGAGATCTAGCAATTGTAAGAGCTGTGGTCAGATAGGTCATGGGAAGCAGAGTGGATCACACAGGAGCTCATGCAGTATGAAGCTCACAGTGGGCTTCCTTAAGAAGGAAGAGGATTGAGAAGACATGTTTGAAAAGGATTGTAAAAAGATAGAACTGCTGAAAACATTTGCAAATCATACTTCTCATATGGGACTTAGACTATCTAATGAATTCTTTTAATTTAATAATATTATGAATAATACAGTTGAAACAGGCAAATAATCTATTCTCCAAAGATCTTGAAATGGCCAATGCAAATTTCATTTCTTCAATGGCTAGCAACAAGGAGTGTGAAATGATAATTACATCATTAGTTACTAGGGGAACAAGATGTCATCTGGTATCCATCAGGATGGCCGTAAATATTGCTTGAAAACCATTGAGAAGGCTCTAATGGATTGGTGGTTATAAAAATGGTGCAGCTGATCTGAGAAAGCAGATCTCTCTCTCTCTCTATCTCTCTCATCCTCTTTCTCTCTCTCTCTTTCTCCTTCTCTCTTTCTTTCTAATATGGATCACTTGCTGGCCAGATAGCCCAGCAGATTAAAGTACCTGCGTAGGCAGATGCTGAGACCAGATGTGATCCCTGGTGTGCTGTGCCAGTCCTGCACCTGGGGCTCACTGAGAGGGCAACTAAGACTGGGTATGGTGGTGTGCGCTCATAATCACAGTGCTTGGGAGTCTAAAAACAGGAGAATCACTATGAGTCCAATGTGTAGCGAGGCACTATAGACTATATACATTGATTACTTCAATAATTTTCATGTCATTATGCAGGGACCATGCAAATCTTTTCTATATTGTTCCAGTTTTAGTATATGTGCTACCAAAGTGAGCTCCAGTTCAGAAGTTTCTCAAGAGGTTAAACATCATATTGCCACATGATCCAGTGAATCACTCTCCAGATACAGAGTCAAGACAAGTGAAAGGCTGCACAGAAAAGTTCATAGCAGTGCTTCACCACAGCCCAAATTAAGAAAGAGTGCAAGTTCCTATCTACTTGTAAAGGGATGAAAAAGATGTGTTCTATTCGTATGGTGGAATGCAAATTGGCAATAAAAAGAAACAAGGAATTTTGGGGGTACTACAACATAAATGGACCTTGAAGACCCTACTCTAAGTGAAAACAACCAGACACACCAGGCCACACACTGGATGATTCTGTTTATGGTATGCAAGAGAGCAGAACAGGAAAGTCTAGAGGTAGACTATGGATTTTATTTTTTATTCATCTTAATGAATAAAATGTTATAAAAATAGCAATGAAACAGTTTCAAAACAGGTTAGAGGGCAGTTACAATAATTAATACATCACATATTGTCTTCATAGTAGTTATTTGGAGGACAAGATGCAGACATGATGTTTGGTCTAAACAATATCAGGACAAACCTTTCTTCTCAATAAACTAAGAGAAAGTAGTTGTATATCTATGCTAAGTATCTTGTGCATACATATATTTTTGTCTTTCTTTTTTTCCACAACAAAATGGTCTTTTATTTATAGTTTTGCAAATTTAGTAACATGTGGCACAAGTGACTAAAAGCTGACCTTAACCAGAAAGGATGTTTATCTCAGCACTGAGGTAGCTTGTCTGCTTTAGGCACTGAGGCACTAAATCTCCTGGAAGAGAAAGTAGGTGGAAATCTTGAAGACACAGGGGTAGACAAACAGTTCATGAACAAAAAATCAACCTGCACAGGAAATACATGAAACAATTAACAACTGGGAGCTAGCTTCCTCTTACTGGGAAGTTTCTGCCCATCAAAAGAAATTAGCAATAGAGTGAAGAGACAACCCACAAATTTGGAAAAATATTAACTAACAAGCACTCAGACAAAGGTCTTCTATCTAGAATTTATAAAGAATTAAAAAATATTAGAGCCCCAAAATTTAAAGACCCAATCTAAAAATGGGCGTTTGAGATGAACACACACTTCTCAGAGGAAGAAATATAAGAAGTTAATAAATACATGAAAAGATGCTCCACTTTAGTAGCCATCTGTGAAATACAAATTAAAACAACCATTTCACCCCAGAAAGAATGGCTATCATAAAGAAATCAATCAACAACAAATATTTGGGAGGCTGTGGGGAAAAAGGAATCCTTTTCTACTGTTGATGGGAATGTAGACTGGTATAACAACTATGGAAATTAATGTAGAGATTCCTCAAAAAACTAGGACTGGAAACTCCATCATTCCAGCTATCCCCCTTCTGGAAATTTTCCCAAAAGAACTGAAAACATCATATCATAGTGATTTATGTGTGCTTATGTTCGTAGCAACACAATTTGTGATAACCAAATCTTGGAAGAAACGAAAATGTCCATCACCTGAGGAATAGATGAAAAAGATATGATGGAGTATTACTCAGCTATAAATAAAAATAAACTCAAAGCTTTCATATATAAGTGGATGTAACTTGAAGCTATACTTATAAGTGAAATAAACCAGACCCATATGTGTAAGTATCATATTGTCTCCCTAGTGTAAGAACTCAAATTAAAAAAAAAGAAATAAAAATTGAAAGATATAACACAGTTAAATAGAAAGAGAGAACTTAAGGATTAAACAATGAAAAGAGAGAAAGGAGAAAAGCCAGGAAATATGGTAGGGGCAAAGTCATATATTTATATAAGGAAGATGGTTAAGGCAATGGTCCTAACAATTTCCATCAGGTTTTTGAAAATATCAGTTAATGAGTAGAATTCTCACCCTGACTAACTCTATATGCTGATATCTGTGAACTAAGCAACTACATTGTGAACAGTAATGTGTAATACTAAAACCATGCTTGAACCTGTTATTTTGATCTTCTAAATGCATACTTCTTCTAATGTCATATCAATTGTTGCTATACTCTCTTTAAAATAAATGTTTTTTTTTTTAAAAAAAAAAAAGAAAATGAGATACTAGAACAAAAAGTCATAGGGTTTCCCTGGTACAATGTTGTATATGGTTTGATTTCTAAATTTCTGAATAAAAATGTGTAACTATTTATTAAAGTTAAATTTTAGAATATCCGTGATTGGTGGAAAACAGCGTCTATTTTTTTTTTTTTTTGGTGGAACCAGGGATTGAACTCAGGCCCTTGCACTAGCCAGCGAAGCCCTTACTCCACTAAGCCATCTCCCTGGCCCAGCAGTTCCGTTTTATGTCTAAGGTGTTTGATATTCAGACAGATAGTGATGTTAAGCTCAACTGCTCTGTTACACAATAATACTTCTCTTCTGGATGTTTAACAACTAAAGTTTGCAGACCAAAAATTAGACAGATAGATGGGTTAAAAGGATAGCCAATATTTTGCCCCTAGCCCTCCAAGGTCAATGAGGACTCAGGACATAAGAGAACCAATGCTGTGACATCCTGTAACTAAGTGGTGTCCCAAATTTTCTGATCAAAGAGATTATGGGGCCACAGAGGAAAGTGACTGAAATGCATAGTGTGCTTAAAGAGAGTCATCTAGAGAGAGAACATTCAGGCTTTCCCAGAGAGCAAATTGGTAAGCAATGGCCATGACTCATCCAGAAGGCTGACACTGACAAAAGATCCACAAGGTGCTGTACATGGTACCAGGGAAAATCCTGAGGGGATTTGCTTGACCTTGTTAGATAGCAAAAATTATATTTTCTGTTATATAGGTCTTGCTTTAACTTGATCTTAACCCTCCAGCAGAAAAGTGTAACCACGAGGTATAAAAAGCAAAGCTATGTTCATGTGCTGAGCTGTAAAAGGGTCAAGTCAACAACTTCTGACAGTTGCCAGTTGTGCTGATAATTCACTGCTATTATAGACTATTGGGCTATTTTGAGTTATTTTGCTGAATTCAAGTATCTACAATCTTTGGACTGGCAATAAGTATGAAAAGGTCCTTTAAGGACTTCTCCAAATCCAGCATCTCTAACTTCAATAGAACACCCATCTGTGACAAAACAAAAAGGGGAATGTGTTGGGAGCCACAGCAGCTAGGAAATTAATAAAATGTGTATAGATAGACTATAGATTAATGAATGCAGGGAACTGAGTAGGATAATTTGGGGGTGATGATGAAGGGGTGCCTATGTAGGGGTTCTGAAATTGATCATGATGGTGGTTGCACAATTGTGAGTGTGCTAAAAATGAAAGCCCATGAGATTATACACATTAGACTGGTGAGTTGTATGGATTATGAAATATATCTCCATATCTGTTTAAACACGCAACAAAGGGCTGGGGAGATGGCTCAGTAGAATAAGTGCTTCCCTGACAAGTGTAAGGGCCTGAGTTCAATCCTCGTTCTGCAAAAAAAAGCAACAACCCTCAATAGACCAGGCTGCCTCCATGGTGAGAATCCTCTATTATGCTGGTGGCTGGGGAGCAAGCATCAGCCAGGGGATTGTTGTACTAAACCTGGGTAATGTGGTGGGGGTGGACTGTGTGCATTGGAACCAGGTTTTTCACTGCTGGCTGGATGTAGAGTGGGAAGGCGCTGGACTATGTTTTGGCTCCACTGTCAAAACTCGATATCATGAAATAGAAGAGCCAGAAAAGGAAACAAATCTGTAAATGAATAAAACCCTGGTCCTTGCCAATGGCCAAGACTATAAGGGGATGTAGAACCCAGTCATTCTGTGCCTTAATAAGGTTACAATCTGAGTGGAAATTTCAGCATATGAAAAGTCAAATGATTACAAGATTTGGGGATTGTCATAAGATCCTAATGTATAACTAAAGGCAGAGTAAAGAAGGATCATGTCCTGGACAGGGGAAGGAGAGGGCCACTGGGAGGCCTGGAGAGATGAGAAATAGATCCCTCAGCCACAAGTCAATTTCACTTGCCAGTGCCAAGGGAGATGAGGTTGGTTTCTTTTCCGAAGTAGAGGGAAAATACCCTGTCATCATCTGACTCATTATAAGAACAAGCTAGACTGTTTTGTTCCAGATCATAAACCAATTGCCCTCTTGTGCAGGATTAAATACTAAAAAGACCAACTGGCTTTCTCTGGTGATGTGATGAGAAACAAACCACATGACAGATTGTCTGGAAAATGAGCCACAATGATGAGGGTCAAACATTGACTTAATTCTCATGAAGGGAGAGACGGGGGAAAGAAAAGGGCCACTGGTTATGTGGAGGAAACCATATTAGAAAATGACAAGGGTATTTTTTTTAAAGCAGGTGTTTTATTGTTTTGCTTTTGTTGTGCTAGAAATCAAAATCCCTTACATAGGCTGGGGAAACTACTATTGAGCCACATTCACTGCTCAGATGTTTTAATTTATTACTAGATTGGTGGAAAGCCACCTTCAAAGCACTATGCATGTTCAATACATTTGGAATTAATTGCCCTTAAATTTCTTGGGAAGTGTTACATCACACCCTCAGGTGTGGAAATGATGTTCAGAGCCCACAAGTTAGCAGCTTGTGTCTCAGAACAAGGCTGTCTCTGTTCAAATCTGCTTGGTATTACTTTCCATCTCTCTGTGCCTCAGTTTCTATGTGAAGTAGAGTGGATAAATTGTAATAGCTGGACCCACTGCGTGGGGCTACCAAAGAACTAAGACAGCATTGTACAGAGCTTCTAGTCATTCCCAGCAATTCATAAATGAACATGCCAAAAATGTTAGCTATAGACTCACACAGTCTTGTGGTCTGTCTGTTTTGACTCTCAGGGACACTAAGTATCACTTGTCATTTAAGGGTCATTAGTGTCCCTGAAGCAGAAGCCCAGGTTAAGCTCAGTGAGGGTAAGAGAAGCCTCAGAGAACAGCTTTAGGGACTGACATGCCAGAAGAGAAGGAAGACTGCTTCCCTTTCTGGGGAAGTCTGTTCTGCACTGGCTGCATCTCAAAGAGAAACTTCTGAGAACACTATCCCCATGGCGAAGATACTTTCTGGAAGCAGGTGGTGATCTTCCATAAAGGAGAAAGTGTGAGTGATTGTAGGCAGCCCCAGCACTGGGCACCCAGATGGTGTCATGTTCTGAGGCTTCCAGGTTGGCCTGAGCCACACTACCCATTTCTCTGGATCTCCAGCCTGAAACTGTCAGGTTATGGGGCTTCCCAACCTCCATGACCATGGGAACATTTCCTCTAGTATATTTCCTCTAACCCACTGAATCTGTCATTCTGGAGAACTCTGACTAATATAGTAGCTACTAAGCATCTCTCTTGCTCTTGAGTGGAATACAATAACCTGATTTACACTTCATTTTCACTGTGAAGGAATTACACCTATCATTATCAAAAGTGTGCTTTTATATGCACAAGTGTAAGCAGAATAACTAAGCAACAATACAATAGGCCATCCTTGGTATGATTATGGTCATTTTACTGAGTTAATCCACCTACTAAAGCATTCAATGCAGCTGAGTCCTTAGAATTTAATGCCAGAAAATTATTATGATTCCTTTTTCTATATTTTTAAAATGGAAAGGAAACCTGGATCTGAGTCTTGGTAGGAAACAGTTGACTTCTTCCAGTGGGATGATGGGAACACTTAGCAGCAGCCCTCTACAAAGTAATGAGCAAGTGAGGAGAGATACTGTTGCCCTTGATGCCCACAACAGTGGAAGCTTGGAGAGCCTTGGGGCTGGAAGGATTCAGGGCACAAGTTATTGCACACATTCAGGGTCACATCCAGTCAGTCAAGAAGTTGGCAGGTAGTGTTCTGAAGTAGACGTGAAAAAATCCTTAACTATAGCTGGATATGTGTGCACCCCCTTAGACAATACCATTCTCATTATCTCTCCAAGTTGGGTACAGTGGAAATCAGACCCTCTGGAAAATGTAGACCAAGAGGCCTTAGAATTTCTGGGAGTTTCTCTGCCTAGCCGAAGCTGGTCAGAGCTTGTGAGTGTGGCAGGGAGAGCGTGACCACCATCTTTGGTAGAAGGACACTAGCCCTGCTTGACTGTGGTAGTAACACAGGTACAGACACTGCTGCTATGACACTGTTTCCCTGGTGTGCCCCACTCTTGCGGTTTGCTGCCTGGGATTTGTCTTTTTGCTGAATTCATGTGGTTAGTAGTTGGTTCTTGTCTTAGTCACTTTCCCATTCTGGGGTGATGCCCAACATCCACAATTAAAGGACAAGAATTTTAATTTGGCTCATGGTTCCAGTCCATGGTTGGCCAGTGCTGGGGCAGAAGTGAAGTGGCAGATGGACTTGGTGAAAGAAAAGGCACTTAGCTCACGGCCTCCAGGAAGGAAAAAGAGAAGGGAGAATCCAGGGGGCAGGAGCACCCTCATACAGGTCAGGGCCCCAGTGACGCACCTTCAGTCATATCCTGCTGCCTCAGCATGTCAGGTGTAGCGCCCCATAACTCAATCACCTTCCAACTGACCCACTTTTAGGGGACGTTTATATCTAATCCATTGCAGTTCCCTTCTAAGAGTATGATAAACTGTTATAGGTCCTTTTCAACTTCCCTCTGTTTATGATCATATTCCAATCCCTATGCAGGTCTCCCCTAATATTTTATCTGTACCTTGACTTTTGAAACTTCATCCTCTAGACCGTGACCATGGATGTGTAAATAATCATTCCAAGAAGACTAAAGATTGGTTAGAATGGAGAGTGAACTCTTTCTCTGTGCATTCATTGACACATTGATTTGCGACAAAAACATTTCAGGTTACATCACCCATAAGTGGTTGAAATTCCCCATTTTGATCACTTTCCTAAGAAACTGGAGGGCAGAGCTGAATTATTTTAGAGACTTATTAGTGGGTGTGATGAAAAAAAAGTAATTTGAGGTCTTGGGTAAGATTGAAAATGAACACATTAGGATGTTTGTAGATTAGACAAATGTGAAATTATGGGTCATATTAAAATATTTTAGAATTAACTTTATAGTGAGTGACTAAATGTGTCAATAAGCATTGGGCTATACTCTTCAATATTATGAACAAATATTCAGGGTTGGGGTATCTGTGACACACCAGGTGCCACCACCAGTGACAACAGTAAACGCGTGTGACAATGAGTGTTAGCTGTGTCTCAGGCAGGGTGATAACGAACCTATAGTATGACCTCAGTTGGTGTCCACGGAATCTAGGTCTTACAACAAATGCATTATTATTTTTTAATATTTAGATCTTTGATCCATTTTGACTTTAGTATATGGAGATATACATGGGTCTAATTTTTTTGTCTTTGGCATGCAGACATTTTTGAGCACCATTTTTTAAAGAGATATTTACTGGATCTCTTTTTTCCAGTCAAAGATAAGGTGAGTGAGTGTTTTTGTACTTGTGTCTACATCTCTAATCTGTTCCCCTCATCCTCAAGTCTGCTTTTTTTTTTTTTTTTTTTGCCAGTATCATGTTGATTTTATTACCTTGGCTTTGTACGATAATTTCATCTTGCCTTGCCTTTGTTTCTCAGAGTTGCTTTTGCTATGTTAGATCTCTACTAATTCCAAATGAATTTTAGGAATGTTTTCTCTAGTTCTGTGAGGTATGTTAATGATATTTTGATCAGGATATCCTTAAATCTATATAACAGCTTTGAGAATATGGCCATTTTCATGATGTTGATTCTTCCTCACCATAAGCAAGGGATATCCTTCTATTTTCTGTTGTTCTCTTCAGTCTTCTTTTTCAGAGTATTATAACTTTCAATGTATTGATTTCTAAGTACTTCATGTTTCTAGATGCTATTGTGGAGGGTGTGGTTTCCCTAATTTCTTTCTCAGCAAATTTGTTGCTTATGTACAGGAATGCTATTGAGTTTTAAATTTTGACTCTGTATCCAGTAAATAAAAAACAGAAACACTTGATCTACTTGAAGAGAAAATAGGTAGATATTTTGAAGACATAGGTGGAAGCAGAGAATTCATGAACAAAATCCAACGTACATAGGAAACACTAAGGAATCAACAACTGAAGTCTCATATTATTAAAAAAACTTTTGCACATTAAAAGAAATCACAAACAGAGTGAAAAGACAACCCATAGAGTGAGAAAAAAATTTGGCCAGCTGTCCATCAGACAAAGGACTTATTTCTAGGACCCAATTCAAAAACCTAATCCAAAGACAGGTATCTAGGATGAATATGTCTTAGGAGAACCTATACTGTAACATCATGTAACTTAGTTGTGTCCCAAATTTTCTGATCAAGGAGATTATGGGGCTATAGAGCAATGTGATCAATGACTTAGAGTGTGCCTAACATGAGTCACATGGAGAGAAAACACTCTCTCAGGCTTTCACAGAGAGCAAATTGGTCAAGCAATGGCCGTGACTCATCCACATGGCTGACGCTGACAAAGGATCTGCATACTGTGGTACAGGGTTACAGTATAAATCCTAAAGGGACTTACTGACCTTATCAGATACAAAAGTTACATTTCTTGTTATATAGGTCTTCCTTTAGCTTGGTCTTAACCATCCAGCAGAAAAGTTTAAAAACAAGGTATGAATAGTAAAGCCATATTAATAGGCTGAGCTGTGAAAGACTCAAGTCAACAACTTCTGACATTGCCAGCCCTATGGTAACCCACTACCATTATGTGATACTGGACTATATTGGATTATTTTGCTGAATTCACACAACTACAATATTTAAATGGCAATGGAATACCAATCTCTAACAAAACTAAACAAAAAAAGGGGATACAAAGGAAGGACCATTATGTATCTGTATATACAAAATAGGATAGATATACAGCTACTTTCTCTTAATTCAATGAGAAGAAAGATTTGTACTAATAGTATTTGGACAGGATATCATGTCTGCATCTTTTTTTTTTTTTCTTTTTTTTTTTTTGTCTTTTTGTCTTTTTGAGACAGGGTCTCACTATGCAGCTCAGACTGGCCTTAAGCTCACTTTGTAGCTCAGGCTGGTCTTGAACTCACAACAATCCTCCTGCCTCAGCCTCCTGAATGCTGGCATTACAGGCATGTGCCACACACCCGGCCATGTTTGCATCTTATACTATGAATAACCACTAAGAAGATAACAATATGTTATGTATTAATTATTGAAATTGTCATATTCATTGGTTTTGAAACTGTCTCATTGCTATTTGTTTCTCAATAAAATTAATGAAAAATAAGATGAATATCTACTTCTCAGATGAAGAAATACAAATGGCTAGTAAATATATGAAAAATATTCAATAGCATTAGTCATTTGAGAGATATAAATTTTAACAATGCTGAGATTCCATCTGACTCCAGAAAGAATAGCTATTATCAATAAAGTCAATCAATAACAAATACTGGTGAGGGTATGAGGGAAAAAGAACCCTACTCCATTGTTGATGATGAAATCTTTGTGGAAATCAGTGTGGAGATTCATCAAAAAGATATGGTTAGAGGTCCCATTTGACCCAGCTACTCCCCTTCTGGGTATCTTCCTTAAAAACATCATATCACCACGATATATGCACACCAATGTTTGTAGTTTTCCAGGCTTCTTATATTTTTATGGTATGGATGATCAAACTCAGGACCTTGTGCTTGCCAAGCAGACACTTAAGTCACCGAGCTATCTCCCTGGCTAAAACAGTTAATGATAGCTAAATCTTGTAAACAATTCAAATGCCCATCATCAGAAGATGGATAAAAAGAAATGATGGTTTTATACAGTGGAATACTACTCAATCATAAAGAAGTATAAACTATAGACTTGTATAGGTAAATGAATGCAACTACAGACCTGAGTTGAATCAATACATAAACTACAACTGAGTGAAATAAATCAGGCTCACATCTGTAAACATCCCTTGTGTGAGAAATTGAGAGTAAGTAAGGTCTAAAATATATAATAGATACTGTGTAACAGGAAGAAATTGTTTAAATGGAAAATGAACTAGGATTGGGAAAAGTGGAAAGGAAGGAAGGGAAAAGGAAGAACAATTGTAAGCTAGTTATACTGTTCATGTCTCTTAGTTCACAGAAAGGAATGATTTGGTGCTAATATTTATTGGAAAAAATTTGCCTTTTACCCTGAGAAACTTCTTTAAGGCTAACAATATGCAATGTATTAACAATTGTTCTTCTACTATCTTTTTTTTTTTTTTTTTTAGTATTTAGTACAGGGTCTCACTATGTAGATTGGACTCAAAGCGATTCTCCTATTTTCAGCCTCCCAAGCGCTGGGATTACATGTGCACACCACCATGCCCAGTCTCAGTCACTGTCTCAGTGCACCCCAGAGGCAGACTGGCATGGCACGCCGGAGATCAAACCCCAGCCACAGCACTGTGCCTAAACAGGTACTGTAGTCCATTGAACTACATGGCCCGCCCTCTCCTATTTTCTTTTTACAAAATTTTGTTTTCCCCTTTTCTGTGAAAATAAGCAAACAAATACATAACAAAAAAGTGAATCTTTATGTAAGGAAATTTTTTTTTTTTTTTGCCATTTTGTAGTGAGAATATTCAAAGTTTATTCTTGGCAGTTTAAAACACAAATATTTTAAATATAGTAGTCTTTAACTATTAATAGTTCCACTTTCCAAAATTTCAGGCTTAGGAAATGTTACCCTGTCCATCATACTTTCAAAATATTAAATGGAAAAATCCCCAAAATAAATAATTCAAGAATTGTTTTTGTTATTATTTAACTGAGGATAGGGTCTCTCAAAGTTGTCTAGGCTGATCTTGAACTTGGGATTCTCCTGCCTCACCCTTCCATGTAATTGGGGTTATAGAAATGTGTCACCACACCCAGGACAACTTGTTTTAAATTAGTTTGTGTCCCCTCCATCCTGCTTGGGATGTGAAGGTTCTCCATCCAGAGTGTCCTGTTTTACACTACTCTTATGTTAGTCACTCCATCTCATTTATCAGATCAACTGTCTTAGATCCCTGTGGTGGACAGCTAAGTGGTGGTCAACTTCTTACACCCAACTGAATTAAACTAGTGTGGTGTTGGGTGGGGAGGCCCACCTCAGAATTGCCATCGGCAGCATAAAAGGCACAAGAGAAGAAGCTGTCAAAACACTGCTTGGGATGCTGTTTGGAGAACCTGTTGATGCTGTTCGAAGGTGCTAGTTCTTTTGGGCTGTTCTGCAGGAGAATCTTGTCATGCTGGCTTAGCTCTGGTCCTCTTCTTGAGCATCTCTTCTTGGCTCCAGAGAAGATGGTGCACTGCTCAGCCTCATGGAGAAGCTTGTCACATTGGCTTTCTTGATGTGAACTTGGGCTTTCCTCAACACTGGAGCTGAAACCCTCAACACTGGCTGAGGATGGCTGTGATGCTTTTGAGGGAGCTCTGGTGCTTATTTTGAGTGTTCCTAGCTTCAGCACAGATCCTTTAGCCTGCTGGCATAGATCCTTCATCTTTTCTAGCTTCCACCACTGACTTTTGGACCTTTCCAGCACAGATCTGTCAATCATCCAGGCCCTCAGATGGATTTTTTTTTTTTATGTATTTAGCACAGGGTCTACAGGGTCTCACTATGTAGATCTGACTTGTAGTGATTCTCTTGTTTTTTCAGTCCCCCAAGAGCTGGGATTGCAGGCATGCTCCACCACAACCAGTTTCAATCAAAGTTTCAGCATACCTTGGGGGGGGGGGGCAGGGCCAGCATGCTCCTGTGTTCCCCTAAGTGCCTTAATCCACTGAGCTATCTGGTCAGTCCTTTTTTTCCCTTTTCTTAGCTGGATTTTTTACTATTTACTGTGTGGATAGATTTCCTGCACTTGCTGTATATCATTCTTGGGTGATTTCTTATAAACTAATATTATAAAATGTGTCCGATATTATACTGGTTCCCTTGCAAGAATGCCAAACCATGACAATCCCTGTGCTTGTGGTCAAGCAACCCCTATCAGTAGTGATGCTAGCTGGGCATGGTGGATGCTTCTAGAATCCTAGCCATCTGGGAAGCTAATGCTGAAAGACTACAAGTTTGAGCCTTGCCTAGGTGACTTAGTGAGATCCTCTCTCAGTGCTAGTGTCTCTGAGTTCTATACCTAGCATTTAAAACAACAGAAATGAAGCAACAGTACTAAATATTTTTATGAAATATTCAGAATAAATTGTGATTAAATAAGTTACACAGGCAGGGAAATTTAATGAGCTACATTATGCAAACAGTGCAGACTGTTGGGTGTGGTTAAAAAAAAAGTCAACTGCCCAGTAAGTGTAAAGATGAGAAAAAAGGACCTTAAACTAAGTATACTTCCTTTCAGGTCTCTTCCCCGCAAATTCCCTGGACATTAATGACTTCACTTACTCTACCTGGGAAATGGGCTACATTTCTAGACACACTGGTCTTCTTTCCAAATGGGTCAGCTTCTCACTACCAATAAAGACCCCCAGGACACACAAGTTATACATCCGGCAGATACTGAAGCAGCTCCATGTATTAATCCCTCAATCGGTGTCCACAGTGGGCATGGCAGCACTTGTAGAAGATGGTCATTGGCTCATCTGCAGAGCAGCTCTGAAGCTGCATGAAGCAGGCACGAGGGTGTTCGCACTTGGGACACGGTTCTGCAGTGGAGCCAGCCTTGTCCCAGGCTGCCGACCCTCCAAGCACATCATCGCTGCTTTCAGCTTCGGATACTTCCGGTTTGTTACCTTGCGGGTGACGCTGTGCATGTGAGGGCGAGTGTTTCAGGGCAAGTGGTGACAGCACTGTCCCTCCTCCCACAGATGGGGCAGAAGAGCAGCGTGGCTAGGACTCAGCTGCATCCCAAGCCTATAGCTCACAGTGACAGTGCCCACTCGACCCCTTCACCGCCCGCTTGCTCGCTGCATGGTTCTTGAAACTTCCTTTCTGATTGACATTACTTCTGGTTCATTTTCCATCAATGGAAATTATAAAGAATCCCGGGTAAATAAAGTAACTACTTCAGAGAGTTTTGAGAATTCGGTGACATTTTGTGTTAAGTGCTCAGTTAGCAGAGGAGCTGTAGATCAGCTAACTTATCATTCTGTATTTCCTGTCACCTGCATAGTGAAGGGTAGCCCATGTGGTCCAGCATGATTGGCATTATTCAGTATCATGTTGGCCAGTCAAACCTCTTCTGGTTAGATCTGTTCAATCAGAATATACCTTTGGTAAGAACTACAGTGAGATGTATTCAAAGTAAGATGTAAAAGTTCTGACTCAGTAGCAAAAGCTGGCAAAAATGGTAATAAAAATGGAGAAATCATATTCCATAAAACTTAAAAGCTCTGTGTACCAAAGGACACAATCTTTAGAGTGGAAAGTATACATAGGATAAGTAGTTAATACCCAAAGTATATAAATATCTCCCATAATTCAATAACAATAAGAAAATAATCCAATTAAAATGTGAAAATTATTTTAATAGTTGTATCTTAAAGCATATGAACAAATGACAACAAGCATAGGCAAAGATGTTTAACTTCACTAGTCATCAGGAAAATTCAAACAAAACCCACCATGAGATATCCCCTCACAAAGGTATTCTAAGGAATAGAGAGGAGAATGACAGCTGTTGGTAAGGATGTGAAGGGACTGGAGCCCTTGTGAACCATTGGGTGGAATGTGAAAGAGGCATGTGATATGTCAAACGTCTTTCAACTCCTTTAAAAATTAAAATTAGATGTATGAAATGATCAGCAATTCCATTTCTGGGTATGTGTCCAAAACAGTGGAAGTCAAGACCTCAAAGAGATAGGTACATATCCATCGCCATGACAACACGACTCATAACTGGCAAAACATGGAAGCAACCCAAGGAGACATCAATGACTAATCAAATGTTTTTTATGCATGCAGTGGAATCCATGCCCTCCCTGAAAAGGGAGGTCATTCTGACCTGAGACAACATGGATGAATCTTGAGACTATCACACTAAGCGAAATTTCCAGCCAGAAGATGAATGCTGCATGAGATCTTATCTACATGAGATACCTACAGTGGTCAAACTTATAAAAACAAAGTAGGAAGGTGGTTCCCAGGGGATCTGGGATGAAATATTTCATGGGTACATGATTTCAGTTTTCCAAGGAAAAAAAAATGTCCTGGAGACCTATTTTACAAGAAAAGGATATTTTCTGTTGAGATACACACTTAGAAATTGTCAAGATGGGATATTTTGTTCTATGCCTTTTAAAAAATAAAAATAGAACAGAAGAAGAGGAAAGATTCAAATTCCAGACAAACAAGCACAAGAAAAACCACAAACACTGCCATAAAGCTCTGGACTAGTAAACTTGGAGTTCTTCAATGAGAAAGTCTGAAGACACGAGATTTTGCAAATGTTTTTACTCCCGATTCCAAACTGTGACACTGTGATATATGCCACATCAGTTAGAAAGTCAATGAGAAAAGCAAGCACTTCATAAGTGAGAAGAATCTATGTGAGGATATCTCTAGTGAAGACTTTACAACTAACTAGCAGCCTTAGTCTGTCACCTGGCTTTCACAGAGCTTAGAAGAGTCCTCCCAATTTAAAACTAAAATTGGATTCATGATAATTGTTACCTCGTTCTTGATAGTAGCTGTAGTCAGAATTCTTTTATACTCTAACTAGGTCAGGTTTGTTTCGGGAGTAAATGTAGCCCTCAAAAGAAAAAGAGCCGTGTTGCAAGATTTATTTCTAGGTCAGTGGAATAAAAGCATGGACTCATCTGTAGCTTGCAAACAATGCTGGAAGGGGTCTCTAAATTACCAGGTGAGGAGATGAAACTGCCATTTAAGAGTGTTTAGGAACAGTTTTATCCACAACCATTGACCATTTCTAATAGATCAAAATTTCACAGTTAAATGAAGGAGACATGGGTCACATGTATCTTTCCTCAAACCATCCAGAATGAGTTCTACAGGGCACTTGCACAGGGCTTTGGGGTGATGGGAGGCAGGGGAGGCCAGTCATCATAGCTGTCCCTGGGACAGATTGGATTCTGGTTCTCAGATTCTGCTAGCCTGCAGAGACACATCCCCTAAGAAAACACTGATTCCTTGGCCTTGAAATACCAATAGATGTATTCTAGATCTTTCTGCTGGGAATTCCAGGGTTATCGCAAATCAACTGTGAAGAGTTCTAAGCTCTTCCCTTTTTCTAGTATTCTGGTTAACACAGCTTGATCACTTTTCCAATAGAAGCGTATATATATATATATATATATATATATATATATATATATATATATATATATATATATATACACACACATATATATATATATATATATATATATATATATATATATATATATATATATATATATATATATATTTTTTTTTTTTTTTTTTTTTTTTTTTAAATTGTCAAGTGCCTGCAGCCCATTCAAATCCAAGACTTTTGGAAACTTTAGTGAGGACACAGTTTTGACCTGTACTTGGAGTGGGACCTAAGGAGTTGTTTGAAAACTGCCTTGCCAAAGATAACAACATCTTCATCATCTTTGGAGCTTTGTCAGGCAAAAAGCCCTTAAATTAAGGACCTTGAGATGGACAGGTATTTTGTGCATTATCCAGGTGGACCCTAAAGTCTGTACTCTTTTAAGGAGAAGCTGTCACTGGTCAGAGAAGATCATAGCACTTGTAAGATGGAGATCAGACATGTGCTAGTGCAAGTCTCTGCAGGGTGTCACAGTAGTGTCTCCTTTTGCCAAGATGTTACCAATTAGATCAATTCACATAGAAACTGCCACTAGGCAGAGTGCAGCTCTTTTATTATTAAGAACTCTAAATTTAGATGCTGATAGCTCTCAGGTTGAATGGTCAGTGCAGTGAGCAGTGGTTAATAAAGCTAACATACAGTTAGAGAGCCAGCAGCTACAGGTGGCCCTTGGGAACTCTTACAACCAATAGAGATGGTGGCTACTAGCAATTATCAGCTGCTCTCCATTATTCTGCTAGCTGCCTTTAGTATTGCCAGCCCTGGATGTAGGCTACTTATGGTTCCATCAGGCTTTCATGATACCAGCTCTTAGTGTGCAGTATTGGCTCAGCATACTCTGTTTAAAGCAGGACTAAAATACAGGCAGAGCCATGCCATCTCAGAGAGGCTTTAATAGGACTTATGCTGCAGCATGAAGGGGAGCAGTGCATGGACTGGCCTACTAAAGGTGTGGGAAGTTTGCTTCTGTAGAAAAACATTGGGGTCATGCATGCAAAGTGTTGGATTTACTCCTTAGTCACAGGTAGGGGAAAGTTCCCTCATGGACATGATTAAAAAGGTCTGCAGAGGGGCAGAGTCATCCAGAGGGGCTGCAGGGCAGAGTCATCTGGGATGAACATGTGACCTAAGCTTGCTACCACCAAAGAAATACTTCTGGTTGTGGCTGTAGGGTACTTGTTGTCACTGTAGCTATCTACACAGTGTTTAGATCAGCCATGGCAGACAAAAAGCACAAAAAAAAAAAAAAAACCTCTTTGAGGAGTGTTGGATCCTTTTTTGCCTGTCTCAGAAGCAAAGGAAACTATAGCAACATGCAGAAGAGAAGGTGGCTTGAAGACAGAGTATGTAGAGATTTGGAGATGGTAGCCTTAAACATGAGAGACTACCACCCGGCCCATTCCAAGCTCAGCAGTGAAGAAGCCCCCTGTTTCCCAGAAGCTGACTCTAGTGGCTCCTCCTGGTGGTCCAAATGGAGATTCTAGTGGTGGTACCCAGGGAGTGGCAAAATTACTGACCTCCTCCCTGAATCCTGCAGCTGTTAGTAGTGTGACATCATCTACCTCCTTGCCAAAAGGAACAGGTGGGGCTGTGCTGCTGACCAGCTCCTCTTCCTTAAACCTGCTGTCTTCATCCTACAAGTCTAGCAGCCCCAAGCTGCCTGGGGCCATGAACTCTAACTCACTGGGGATCATAGCCCCTGTCCCATTTCCACTCCATGTGCTCTCCTTCAGTGCGGACTCCTCTCCCAAAGCAGGGGTCTCCAAGGATGCCATTGTCACAGGCCCAGCTCCAGGGACCTTCCACCATGGCCTGAGCCACAGTCTTCTGGCTGGCTTGCACTCCAGCCCATCCCATGCAGCACCTCTCACACACGCTGCTGTGTCCACCCATGTCCCGCAGAATCTGCCAGATGCTTCTCAGCTTCACGGGAAAGGACCTGGTGTACCACAGAAATTGTGATTGCTTAAGAGAATAGGTTCAACTGACTTTCATCTGTGTGGAAGCTGAACATATAGGTCTCAGATGATGGACATTCACTGCATTCTCTGCCTACTGGTTTTCTTCTGGAGCAGGCGTGAATTCTTAAGTGGAGCACTTCTTGGCACGTCTGATGTGCCTCCAACTAAGTGAGCGGCTTGTGTTGCTCCTGAAGCACTTATGACCTGGTGCTCTGGGCCCTGTGGCCTTATCACTGGATAGTTATCAGAGGGCAGCTCTGGGCTGGGAAGTGTGCTGGGCCGTAGTGGGAGCTCTGGTGGCAGATTATTCAGCACAGCTGTTCAGATCTGCCCAACCCTGGAATTTGGTCTGAGCCTTACTGACTAGGAGCTCCTTCCGGCCCCAGTAAGATCCCTGGAGGGTCATAGCACCACCCCATCCCCAGCCTCTATACTCAAGAGGACAAGGCCTGGGCCAGAGCCACAGGTGGGAGACCTACTTTGTCTGCTTGTAAAGTACTGAGAACACATGTGTGCTCTTTGTGGGGGGCCGGTTTCTCCTCTGAACATGACAATGATGCTCTTATAGAGAAAAGACTTTTGTAGATTCAGCAATTGTGGTAGGATTTTTAAAGACATCTGTCTTGGGGCTCAGTTTTCGTCATTACCATTAAATGCATTGGAGAGAATGGGACTGCTCTTCACACATCACATTATAGGAATACATAATTCCAGTGCCTTTATGGTGGAGCAGAATTTGACAACATATGTCCATTCAGCCCCAAGTGGATCTGAGATGGAGACCTTTTTAAAAGATATGTCTGTATTTAAGACATAACTAGTTTTGAGGGTTTTTTTAATGGCTGCGTATCATAACCTGTGCCATCCTGACTTGAAGGTTGCCTGGGACCCTCAAATCCCAGGTCCTGGTAAAGCCAGGGTTTGTATTTTGTTTTTCCAGAGTTGGTGCAGGTGGATTGCAGAGGAGCTTCACAACCCTTCTTGTCTTAAGGGCTGAGGAGACAAGGGGTTTTGAAAGGGTTCCAAGTCGCAGGTAAACATTCCAGTTTCTTATTCTTAGAAACTCTTAGGCAGAGCTGCAGGAACAGGCCTCTGTGACATGTCTGCTGTGCAGAACAGGCCTCGAGGTGCTGGAGCTCTCCAGGCAGTGGGATTCAGTGTTGAGTTGGGTGGGGGGTGTGCACAGAACCTGGAGAGTGGATCTGAGACAGGTGGGGACAGTGGCTGCAGAGTTCCCATCGCCAGGCTGCTCGGTCAACAAGTGGCCATTTCATAAGGACTGTGGAGGCCCTGACCTGGCCTGCTGAGTGCCACAGGTTGAGTCTGCCCAGTAAGCAATTTCAGATGTGTTGAGAGCAATCAGCATTCTCAGCGTGGCATACCTGAGAAAAAATACCTATTGATTCCTGACTCCCAGATTTCGATGGTCAGGAACTCGCTTCCTATGGAGGTTGGCCACTTTCCTGGGAGGAAGACCTCTGTCAGCTATTCAGCCTGGCCTCTGCTCTGACTTCTTTTGTATGTAAGAATCAATCTGTTTCACATTGGGCCACACGGATTTATATATTTTTTGCAACTTGGATTTCCAGTTTGTTTACAAATAGTCTTAGGTAGTAGCAAAAGAGCCAAAGAAGAGATTTGTATAGCTGAGCTCAAATCTGAGCTGAGGCTGTCAATGAAGACTGAGCAGTGGGAACTCTGCAGGCTCCTCTGCCCGAGAACACCCGGGTTCCATCCCAGCCCCTCCCACCTTGGTGCTCCCTCCTCCCTGTGTGCCAACTGAGTGTGCAGCTGGAGCAGGATGTCCTCATCTTTAGGAATCTAGTGATGCCTCTTGCCTCAGGGAAATGTTTCTTTGATGGGGAGTTTGAAACTTCTTTTTCTTGTTTATGCTTTATTTGTGGTAAGGAAAGAGTGAATGATTTAAACAGCCATGGCTAGGCAGATCCTTGGCCTGGCTGTGTGAGGATGGGGCAGAGCATGCTCAGGGTGCTGCAGGGGTTTTCTGGCAGGTGAAAGTCTCTGAGCAGACGTGGCCATTTCTTAAGTGTGAAAGGGACTGGCTTTTGTGCAGTGACTTATGTTGGTGTTAGGGGGTGGTGTGGAAATTGTTAATCTTGTATAAAGCAACTCAATAAATTGTTTCAAGGTTTTCAAAAAAAAAATGAGAGAGACATGGCCACACTTTGAGCAATGAGGTGGCCACCAGAGGTGAGAAGAGCCGAAGAAAAGATTCTGTCCTATAGTCTCTGGAGGAAATGCAGCCCTACCAGCACCTAGATTATGGCCCAGTGATCCTAATCTCAGACTTCTGGCTCCTACCAGCACCCAGTGCATTTCAAGAACCTAGTTGTAAGAATACTAGAAGCAAAGACAGGCAACAATAGTGGAACATGAGCAAGGATGATAGACACACCAAAGGCAGGAGGAACTAATGTGGAGGAGAAGGGAGAGGCCTGAATTTGTGGCTACTAATAGAAAAGCACACTATAAATGCCATGTTTTCACCACCCTTCCCCTTGGAAAGAAGAAGCAGGAAAGCAAGAAGTTGCTGAAATTGTTAGCGACCAGATGTTTCTGTACCTGTTCCCTTTGCACATGGTGGGAATAGGAGCTAGGGCACAAATGGTTCTCTTGTCCACGCCTCATCTTGTGCTGTACCCACCTCATCATCTCTTCAATTCCTTCCACCCCTTCAACTTACTGTGCATCTCTGCCCCCATTCTAGTTTGAAGCACCACCATTCTCTGTCCCACACCCACTTAAGGAAGTGGGACCACTCCTGGCTCCTCCTTCTCCAGCCCTTCCCCACAGCTAACTGGAAGCCTAAGCTATTTGTGTGGCTCACTGAAATGATCTTACTAGTATTACTTTTCCACTCTTTTCAAGTTCTTCATTTAAGATCTTACACAGGAGCTTTCCAATAATGCACAAGCTAATCTCATTTATTGGCTCCTCAGTAGAAGCCCTTCAGAGGTTCCTGAAATTCTCCATACAGGCTTCCAGCTACTTAAAATCACTCTGTGTGGCTCATATCTGCTTTATTTTGAGCTTCAGTTTAATATTTATTCTGGCCTTCACTATAGCTACACTAAAGATTTTGCTATTTTTTGGGTAAAATATGGGATTTAAAAATTCCAAACACATTCTCCTGTCCCCAGCCTCTTCTTCCATGACTTCCCCATGGCTGAAATCCTGGATCAGTGCCTCCCTTAACAACAGCCAAAGAGGACCCTGGACAGCAAGTTGGGAGATCACAGACCTCTGGGATCCATTATCCTGATAACCTGAATTCTCTAGCTTCCAGAAAATCTAAAGATGAATACATTTGGATGAAGTGGCTGTAGATTTTGGACTAAATAGAGGCAACTCACTTTCTCTTTTTTCTGGAATATATGTATTCATTTCTTGTTTAAAAAATTTGGTTGATATGAAAACTATGCTCCAGTTTATTAAAATATAATATCATTTAACAATTGTTTATAATAAGATGGGGAGATAAAATAGTCACTCTAAGTGTAAATCATCATTTCCGGTCACCCCCTCAATTGGGAGAGGGGCAGAGGACCCTTCCACAAGTTCTCTGATTTATTCCTGTTTCCTTTCTGGCTGGAGGGCTGACAGGTGTGAGAGGACTTTGCTAGAGTAGTTAGCTTTATTTTAGAAAGTAGTGCTTTCCTTTGTCAAAACAAGTTTGCTGACAGGCAGCTGTTCAGCCCTGAATTTTTGCATTATCTGAACATTTTCCCAGGGGACAAAACCTAGAAATGACTGAATTTCCTGGAAGAATCAAGATTATGTCTTTTTTTTCCAACCACCATATAAAGTCCTTGGGTTCAGTTATGCAAAAATATACCACTGCATCTGGGCATGCGTAAAACTTAACTTAGCAGTGGCCCATTAATGATGACCCTCTGAGAACTGATCAGTCCCCCTCCCCTACACAAAGCATCCTTTTGCTCCAGGTCAAGCTCTGGACATGATGCTGCTTCTTGGGAAACAGATTCCATCTTACCCAGAGCACTAGTTAGGAGCCACAGTGAGGTTAATATTGGGATACACAGTCCATCCTATATTGGCCTCATGGAAGAAATCCCTTGTGCAAACTGATTTTCTGCAGTTGCTTGACTGGAGTTCCTCACCAACCTAGCTCAGAGATGGCCTATAGTTAGAGCAGTTCCTGTTAATGTATAATGGAGAATGCAGGAACAATTGCATGCACTCTACCAATGTGATTGTCATCTTACTACAAACCAACGCCACCTACATTGTAGTTCTTCTTGCACTTTCTGGGACTCACTTCTTGACGGAAATGGAAAGTAGAAAGGTAGAGGCAAATATACATAAGGAATGATTTAAAAAATGGTGTATGTTTAAAGTTGCTAAAATAATGTAGATTCTGGGCATGATGGCACACACCTCAGCACTCAGGAAGCCAAAGCAGGAAGATCATCATGAGTTCAAGGCCAATCTACATTATATGTTGAGACCTTGTCTCAAAAAATGATGTAGCCAAAATAGTTTGCCATTAATTTTCCTCAAAATAGTGTATTTCCCCTCTATCTGAACACATTTATTCCATCATTCTTTCCATTTTCTGGAGCAAGTTTGGATGTCCTTGTTTGTGTCTTTACAAGGTGTAGTAAAAAATATAATAAGTAGCGGCATCCAACAGAAAGGCAGGCTCATGAAAACAGGAACTGTGTACTTTTCTACTTTATTCATGGGATCTGGTACCATGTAACTTCTTGTTCTTCTCCAAAGTCAAAATGTCCATGAAAGGGAAACATTTTTAATCAGCTCAGGAGACAGGCAGCTATAATAGTTAAATCTGAAAATACTCATGAAAGGTACCTTCTAGAACTTCTTAAGAAAATGGCAAGGTTGATGGAAGGGGGAATATTCTAAGAGGGGTAAATGAGAATATGCTTTTTGTCGCAATAATTTTTTAAATTAAACATTCACTGGACTTTTCAATCAGACCTGTTGTTTACCCTATAAACAGAGGTCAGAAGACAATGGTACTAGAAAAGATGTGGAGCTTCCCAATTATAAGTTCTGAAAGACTATGCTCTACTGAGGGACAGTGGGTGCCTTGACGTATATCCTATCTGCAGTTGTTTTGTGCAGCCAGTCATGGCTCAGGGCCCAGCAGGCTGCCTGCATCTTTATAAGACAGTGGTGGCAGTAGCCACAGTAGATTCCACTTGTTAAATATCAGCAGAGGCCTTGAGATAGGAGATTAGGGCAAAGCAGCTGGCTGGGCAAGTGGGTGTGACCTGTCAATCACAAAGATCCAGGAGACATGTGCCCCATCCCTGTAGAATCATTGAGAAAGTACTGTCCTCAGTTCTCTGGTGAACTCGGGATGGCCTACATCTGATGTCAGCCTGAGGAGTGGGGGCAGCTCTGACACACAGACACACAGACACAGACACACAGACACAGACACAGACACACACACACACACACACAGACACACAGACACACACACACACACATACACACCAGGCCATGTCCTGGGGCACCTCTTGGGCTATCGAGCAAATCTGGGTGCTAAATGAATGAAGTAACATCTCATCACACAGCTCAACAGACAAAACTGTGCCTTCCCTTCCTTATGCAGAAGATCACTAGAAGTAGAGTCATACACCTTACTGTGCATCCAGCAAAGTCAAGTAAGAATGGGAAAGAATGAAACTGGAGGGTCAGTCCCTTTCAGAAAGCTTTTCATCTGTTTGAAAACCCACCTCACAAAGGCTTGGACTATAGTCCTGTAATTTTACCTTTCTCAGGGCACCTGGAACCATTAACATCCTGTTTCTATTTTTGCTGTGCCCCCCTCCCCAATACCTGCAGCAGCACTTTCTTCCATGAAGGCATAATGAATACTTATCTACTGAAGTTCTGGACATCTTCAGATGTTCATTAATCAGGGACTTGATAAACAAAGCTTAGTTTCCTGTTAATTATACTAGCTATTTGACTCATACAGAAAAAGCACAAAAATAATTGGAAAAAATGAAAACAATAGGCATGAGAAAGTAGGGGCATGAAATCATGCAAAGGTAATAGAAGTAAAATAGCTATGACGATGTCTGAATTAATAGACCAGGGAAGTGGAACAGAATATAGCCAGGAAGTAATTACAGAGGATAAGAGACCTGGAGGAGACCAGCATTGACATATGAGTCATACATAAATGGAATAATGAGGTTTGTTTTGTGAGATGAAATGTCCAGCCAGTTTAATCCACCAATTGTTTTCACTGATATTTTTTCTCAGAGTTGACTCATAGTTGTCAAATTTCTCTTTCTTATTATTTGCTTGGTTCCTATAACTTCCCACACTACAAAAGGCTTTAAAAGCTGGTGCAGAGGAAAGAAACTTCTCTTGGAAGTGTGATAGAATTTTCTGTGATAGGTTGTCAGAGGGCATTTTGGTAGCATAACCAGAGAGCGAAAAAGAGAACAAAGGAA
This sequence comes from Ctenomys sociabilis, assembly GCA_004027165.1. Lineage (NCBI taxonomy): Eukaryota > Metazoa > Chordata > Mammalia > Rodentia > Ctenomyidae > Ctenomys > Ctenomys sociabilis. Next base: position 29,269 of record PVKA01010238.1, read on the forward strand.
ACACACTGACAGCACTCCTAAGTTCTAGAAAGTTGCCTAATGGCTAACTTCTCTTTGGCCACTACTGGATTTTTCTGTGGACTCTGGTCCAAGTTGAGATACTGAGAGTTGGGCTGCTTGTCTAATCTTTTGATTCCATGAAGAAATAGAAAATAATGGAATGAGAAACAGACAGAGAAGGAGGAACAAGGAAACCTGCTCTTTCTGGCCTGATGCTTAGTCTCTTATTACAGCAACTACCTTCCAGGGGTGGAATCCTGTCACTGAGTGACATGAGTCACCAGGGTCTCTTGGCTACCATCTTGGATCCTGAAGCAGCTTGGTAAGGTAGTAAGTGTCTACAGTTGCCCAGTAGGACCAAAGTGATTCAGTGACTGTTATCTTCCAGGCACTTTACATACAATTCACAAATTCATACAGACAAGGAAGCAAAAGATAATAGAAGTAATTTCCCCAAGTGATGAAACTGATATTTGAGATTGTTGTCCAAGATGCTATCTCTTCTCCTCTAAGTCATGTGATCTTTTTCACTACATAATATGTTTTTGGGGACTGATTCAGATTTCATAATTGATTTAGTGACACAATCATTTTGAAATTCTTTTTGCGCATTTACCAGGAGCTATCTGTGTGAAGTGCTCAGTGATGATGAAAGCACATTATTGCTAGAGGAGGCTCAAGGTCAGGCAAAGGACATGTACATGGGCCTCGTGAACTGTATGTGACAAAGGAGTGGGACAGGCTAGACAAAATCAGCAACATCTCCCTACTAGCTACTCAGGTGCTTTGCTTGCTGTGTGTTTTCCTATTTGTCTCTCTGTTTGCTGCCTTCCCTACCTTCAAATTTGCTATGATTAATTAATTAATTAATTTGATACAGAGTCTCGCTACATAGTTCAAACTCATAGCGATCCTCCTGTCTCAGCCTTCTCAGTGCTGAGGTTACAAGTATGCACCACTACACCTGGTTTCAGTGGCCTGCACAGCATGCCTAGGGTTCCAGAGTCTGAACAGCATGTGGTACTGGGGATCAAACTCAGGTCCTTCACTTGTCAGGCAGGCACTTTGATCACCAAGCTGCTTCCTCAGCCCAAGTATGCTACTCCTAAGCTTTGGGTTTGGGCTATGATGATTATTTCCCATATTTCTTGTCCCACTCTCCCCATTCTTTTTCAGGCACCACATTATTTTTATTTTTTTCTATTCTTTCTCTACTGTTAGAGCATGCAACTTTAAGTATGACTTGACCTCCTTGGCATGGGCAGAAGGGTGAAGCACCCTCAGGACTAATGATTGCTTGCAAATGAATCACCCCACAGGGTAGCTCTAATATGGTCCCATGGACCATGTAGCCTCTTTATGGGTTGCTAAGCAGAAGGGGGGAATGGTTGTATGGAGAGCATCCCCAGGGAGGACAGGGTGACTTTGAAGGGTAACAAGACAAAAGACAAAAGTAGGCAAAGGTCATATGGTAGTGCTGCAGCCTGGGTCCAGCCATGTCTGACAAGATGCACGGGCTTGCTGATGCAGACTGTCATTCCCTAAGTCTCCAACATGATTTACACTGTCCATTAACAAAACCTCAAGAGTTGTCAATACGCTGTTTTAGATCCATCAGCTGCTGTTCTTGGGCCAGTAGCTTCTTTGAGGGAACCCCCTGGAAGTAGGATTGACTGGCAGCCAAGGACACAGACCTTCTTGCCCCCATGGTTAAAATCTCAAAGAGAACGCTGTTGAACACCTTCCAGAACTTGCCACAGAGGTCACCCACTTCATCTCCCTCCTTGCATCTAGATCGGATTTCATTTCTTTCAGAGCCTTAGCAGCACCAACAGTGATTTGCTGGGTCATATCCCTGCTCACGGGTGGCTTCAGGTGCATGAAACTGCTAATGAACGGAGCATGGAAAGCTTGAACAAGTGTGAAATGGAAAAAAAAAAACTGTCTCCTGTGGTGTTTGGATTTATTAATTACCGCCAATCATTGCAAATGACTTCACTTCAAAATAAAACAAACTTCCTAAGATATACACGGATGCCTGAAGTACTAAGTGATGGAATGCACTGCCTACCTTTCCACCTCTATTCATGTAGTACTCAACCTTTCAGACAGCATACAGAAGAAATCCCAAAATACCCCTAAAAATTCACCCCTCAGATTGAGGGTTGGCACTTTGAGGTGCACAAGAATGGGAAGATGTCATTTGAAATGAAAGGGACATATATATGAAGTATGTTTTATAGAGTAAGAAATTTTATGGTGAGGCAAATCTTTTCACTATAAATCATATCCTATTTTTCTCACTGATTTAAGCACATCCACAGCTCTACAAAGTACTGCCGTCTTCGCACTTCTATGCAAATTCCCAAGAAGCACATATTCTTGCAAAAACAGGAGCACTATATTACCCTATGAAAGACTTCCTTGCCAGAGCCACAATATTCCATGACCACTGGCAGAAAAAAGCTTTTGCCATTAGCAATCCAAATTGCTTAGGCAACAAGGTGTGAATGATTTGAAAGATATCGAGCGGAACAGAGCAGATTAGGTCTGCCACTGTTGTTTTATCTTTATTTATTGGGGGCAATAATTCTGTCCTAATCTTTTTTATAGCACTTAATCAGTTACATGGCATATGAATCTCCCCTGATGGCTTCAGCTCACTTGTTTCTTCTGTCCATAGGCAGATGCAAGTTGCTCAAAGCAAAGTCCAGAGATCGCAGGGCACTTGCAAGCTTCTGCTGCTGAGATAGTCTTGATTCACCCTGACCCATAGAAGAATTGATGAAACAAGCAACCAATAGATGCCAGGGGACAGAGGTCACTGTAAGAGATAATGGTCTTCGGGTACACAGAATGGTTACAGTGGCTTGGCTGGAGGTGTGTGCATGTTAAAAAGAAAAATGTGTCGGTTTGAAGAGTTGGGGCCAATTATCTTTGCTCATAGCACAAAAGGCAGTGACCAGAGTACTGATCTTCTAAGCTCTGTTGGGGGAGGAGTCAGTCAAGTTTCCAACTGTCTTTCTCACAGACCCAGCCCTGGCTTTGGGTGCGAAGGACCAAGGGGTTAAGAATCAATGCAATGATGGGTGAGAGCAATTTGTACCATACATTCCATCCACCCTCTTCTTCCGGTACAATGTCAGGGTCACCTAGCTACATTCTTATTGGTTTTACAGGGTGTATTAGTCACTTTTTTCTTGTTGCTGGGACAAATACCCGACACGTAAAATGAGGGAAGGAAAGTTTTATTTAGCTCACAGTTACTGGAGAGTTCAAGACACTGCCCAGCTCTACAGGGTCTGGAGGAGAGGCTGGGGTGCTGCCATGTCCAGGGTGATCCTCTCCGCATCTCCAAGGGAGGCCTTGAGGGGGCAGAGCTCATGCGGCCAATTTAATGGCTTGCACCTTTCTGGCCCGCCTCTCAAGCCCCGTCCTGTCCTCTGGCCCCACCCCTCAAGCCACTGGCTGCTCCTTGAACAGCATCTACTCTATGACTTACATGAGGCTAGCAGACAACTAGACACAAATCATAACATAGGTAAATCTTTTAATTCTAGGAATGATTTACTCATATATGCTTTTTAGTTTTAGTGTGGTTTTCTAACTTTTTTTATCTTTTCCATTGTGATAAAATATACCTAATCTGTAGTTTACCATTTTAACCATTACGTATACTATTGAGAGGAATGAGTACATTCATGCTAACATTACCATGTCACTATCCATTTCCAGGATATTTTTTCATGCCAAAAGGTTCAACGTGGACCTGACTGCCTCACCCCAACCTGCTTACCAGCTGGAGCGCTCTTCTCAACAGTGAACTCATCTCTCAGCAGGAACTCAGCTCAGCACCAAAGTTGCCTTGGGAAAGCACAGGCAAGAAGACAAGACAAGGAATTTTGTAGGTCCTGGGACATCTGGAAACATCTTAAGGCCCCTGACAATTTCCACCGGACACTTCAAGGCTCTGTCCACCGAGGCCCAAGACAGCTAGAGAACTTTTTTTTCTTCTTTTTTAATGTATTTGGCACAGGGTCTCACTACATAGCTGGGACTTGTAATGATCCTTGTGTTTTCAGCCTCATCAGTGCTGGGATTACAAGCCTAGGCCCAGGGGTGGGGCTGGTGCCACCCATGGTGCCAGAGATCAAGTATTGGTCCCTGCATTTACCTAAGCAGGTTCTTTTTTTTTAAAAATTCATTTATTTTTTTTATTTTAAAAGCAAAAATAACCATAAAAGAGTTTCAAAACAAGCTCTAAGGAGAGAAAAAATAATTGATACATTGTGTATTGCTATTTCTGTAGTAGTTATTGAGAGTATAAGATACAGGCATGAAATCTTGTCCAAACAATATAAGCACAAACCTTTCTTTTTAATGAACTAGGAGAAACTAGCTGTAACACTATGTTAACTATTTTGTATATACATATCTTTCCCTTTTCCCTTCCTTTCTTCCTCCTTTCCCCAAATGATAGTTTGTCTTTCCTACTGAGCAGTTTCTTCTCAACTAAGCAGGTTCTTAACCAGCTGAGCTATCTCGCCCATCTGACAGCTATAGAACTTTGACCACAAATGTTTATTAAAATCTTCCTGCTTAATGTCCCATGCATTTTTTCCATTCCTATATAAGGGATACACTTCTCTTTGTTCAAGGCAGACAGGTTTTTTTGGGGAGGGTGTACTGGGAATGGAACTCAGGACTTTATGCATGCCAGGTAGGCATTTGTGCCACTGAACTACACCCCTAGCCCAGGGCAGACAGCCTTATTGCTGTCTCCCTGCACCCAGGCACAATAAATTCCATCCTACCAAGCCTAGTGGTCTCTGCTAGTCCTCCCTGACCCCCATATTTATATTATACATACCTGAGGATTCATGAACAATAACACCCTACTACTCTCTTGCTGTTCTATTTCCTGTTTCTGTGGTTTTTTCTTTTCTATGTACCACATTAATGTGGAATAAGACAATCTCTGTCCCTTTGTCACTGACTTCTTTAACCTAGTGTGATACTTTCAAGGGCCATGTGTGTTGTAACATGCATTATGAGGCTGAATAATATTCCATCATGTGTGTATCACAATTTGTTTGTCCACTCATTTGTCAATGGGCATGTGGGCTCATTTCCACTTTTTGACTATTGGGAACAACACTGCTATGATCAGTTTGGCTTGTTGGATATATATTTACAAGTGGAGTCAGCAGATCATACACAATTCTATGTCTTAACTTTGTGAAGAATCCCCAAACTGTCTTTCATAATAGCTTCATCATTATAAAATCTGACCAACACTTCATAAAAGAGCTTTCTTATTGGTTTCTATTAACATAACAAAGTACCTGATGCTGGGCCCTTTATAAAGGAATGAAATCTTGTCAGTTCACAGTTTTGAAGGCTGAAAGTTTCCACCAGATACCACTAGTTCTTGCAAAGGCTACTCTGACTGCTTTGTGTCATGATGGTAGTTCATGTGATGGAGTTACTATTTTTGAGCCGGGAAGCCAGAACATGAGAGGGGCCAGTTGGTGACCTTCCTCTATAGCCCACCGTTTAAACTTCCCACCACCTTCCAGATTGCTACATGGAAAGCCAAGCTCCTACCTCATGAATCTTTGGGTGACATTCTCAAGCCATATCCAAACCACAGCAGATGCCAATTGTTTTGCAACCTTGTCAACACTTATTTTCCTTTTAAATCACAGCCATCTTCATGCGTGAGAAGTGGTATTTCAGTGTGATTTTGATTTGCATTTCGCTGGTAGTTAGGATGTTGAGCTTCTTGTTAGATACTGAGTGGCCATTTGAGTATCTAGAAAAATGTCTGTTCAGGTCCTTTGCTCATTGAAAAGTTTGTGTTGTACAATATGGATTACTTTTTATTTTTCTAATGTATTTGGTACAGGGTGTTGCTATGCAACGCACTTATAGTAATCCTGTTTTCAGCCTCCCAGCACTGAGATTACAGGCTTGCACCACCATGCCTGGTCTTGGTGGCCAGCTCAGCATGACTAGGGGCAGGTCCAATGTAGCATGTGGTGCTGGGGATCCAATCCCAGCCTAAGTAGGCACTTAGTTCACTGAGCTATCTTGCCAGCCCATGTCTAAATGTAAATTTATACAACTTCTTTAATCACTGGAATTCCTGGGCATGTTGAGTGTAGGAAGGGACTGTGCTGATCATGTTAATTGAAGCCTGGATAACACCATGACAGTTATTCTACTCATTCTTTTAAGCCTAAGTCTTGTGAGTTTATAGCTAAGAGGAGGATTTTTGAGGCAATGGCATGTCAGACCCTGAGCTTGTGAGGCAGTGAGTTTGAACTCAGATCTGTGTTTGCTCCCTAATATAAAGAGAGACATCACTGAAGTTTCTGAGGAGTTACTGGCTCTGGCCGCCTCCTAAGTCAATCTAAAAGTTGCGTCTTCAAGAACAATAACCAGAAGCCCCATATAGTCATTTAAGAGTTAATGAAAATCAGTTAAAATGAAATAAAGTGAAAATCCCCTTCCAAGGCACTAGCCACGTTTCAGCTCCTCATTAACTACGTGTGACCCATGTCCACTGTGTTGAGCAAAACAGACATGGCATTCTATCACATTCTCAGAACAGTTTCTTGAACAATGCTGATTTGGAAAACAAACATTTACAAAAAGCATTCTAGGCAGGTAAATAAAACAAACAGAACAATATTCACCTGAAAAAGGTTACATAATTAAAAAAATGGTATTAGGATTAGGGAACAAGATTACAACAGAATTGAAATAAACTCTACACTTTCACTATGAGGAAAAATCCTAGTTCATATTTTCAGTTATAAAATCCCTTAAAAATCTATATCGTGAAGAATTACCAGCCTGGCCCAGTACAAGCATGATGTAAGAACTATGATGACAAACTGTGGTGAATGTTAACAGTTTATTATGGAACAAAGACACACTTCCATTAATCTCCTTCTGAATATTTCCCCTTGCTTCAAACTCATTTGTTGCAGCCATCTTGCTACTTTCTGAGGCACTTCTGGAAGTATTCTTTTGTCAGTGTCTTTAGTTGTAATGTGGTAGCTGCCTTCATGTCCTGAACTGATTGAGAACATTCCTTTTTATGGTCATTTTGACTTTGGAAAATGGCCAGGAGTTGTATGACACCATGTCCCAGGAATAAAAGTGGATGAGGACCTGCCAGTGTTTTTATGAGCGTGCCTTTCCATTAGGTGGAAACTGACTGCAACATCCTCCATCCTTTTGACCACACCTCATAAAGACAGTCACAAAAGAGGACTTCTAAAACTGTTTCAGGATGTGAAAAGGGTGGTGAGCTAAGTGTGTTTCCAGAAAGGGAAGTTTGATGTGGTGGGGACAAGTGGCAATTAATGTGTGGATTAATGTAGCTTTTAATGTAATAAAACTTTGAAAATATAAACATTTATTGTATATGTTGATCACACCTTGTGTGTGGTGACCATGAAGGTGACTGCTTTATCTCCTGTTGCTCAGAGTAGAGTTGATGCCTGTGCTTATGCAGGAGGCCATGCTTTTCGCAGGTGGCTCCCAGATGGTGGCCAAGTGTTAGTGCAGGTCCACATCACCAAGAATTGGGATGCTTCTCACAGATGACTTTGACTTCAAAATTGCCCATTGGCCTGACCAAGATTCTGCCCAGGCCAATCCTTTTCTTCCTGCTCCCTCCGCCCTGGTGTGAAACCTGAGCAAGCTCTGGAAACCTGGTCTTCCTTCACCTTCTCCTGCTCTTTCCCCCAGGATGGCCCTCCATCACTACCTCTGTGCTAGTGTCTGATGCTGCTGTGGCACACCAAGGCAGCATTCACACTGTTTTTTTCATTTTGCAGGAGGCACACTTTCATCTTTCCCCCTTTGAAGCCTCCTAGCAGCAGTCTCAGACTGAGACTCCCATGGCAGCAAAGTGACCACTGTTCTTTCCATGTCTTCTCATATCTTCATGGAAGAAGCTCTCAGGAATGTCTCCAATCCCTGCATTAACTTGTGCCATGTCTGCCTGCTGTCCTCCAGACACCATCCTACTTGGGGCTCTTGGAAGGAATTTATCTGTTTCATTCTCTTCTTGAAATGTCTTCAGAATCCAGATATTGTCAAGTTTTTTTTTTTTTTTAATTTTATTTTAGGGAAGGGTCCATACGCTATTCAGAGTCTTGCTACTAGATTGGACTCATAGTGACCTTCTTGTTTACAGCTTCCCAAGAGCTGGGATTACAGATGTGCACCACCATACCCAGTCTCAATTGCTGTCTCAGTGCGTCCTGGGTGCAGGGCCAGCAGGACAGGTGTGGGGATCAAACTCTAGCCACTGTCCTGTTTTTGTTGATGATTAGCTTTTTTCCCATTGCTCTATAATAAGAAGACCACTCTGGACTTTTAATCAGGTTCATGGAAAAAGCTGGAGATATTCTGTTTTTCAAGTAGGTCTACAACTTTTTTTCAACTGTCTTGCCTTTTCCTCAGCTTGATCAAAAGCCTTCTTAGCATTAAGTTCTGAGTTCCAGTTTTCAGTCAGTTTTCCAGCCATTGTACTTTCCTTCCACAGAACCTTATCCTTCTATGAATCCCTACCTTATCTCCCATGGCCACATCCATCCAAAATTTCACCATTGTTTGCATGTTGTCCCTCCATCCCTAGGTAGAGGTCCCTGTTCTACACTGGCTCTTAGTTCCCCAGCAAGAATTGCCTGCTAACTCACCCACTCCTGTCTCCTTTCCCTTCCCTATGTATCCTCCTCAGTCCCTCATTGACACTTTCTCCTATATTTCCTGAATAAACCTCTTGCGCTATAATAGTAGAAATCACACTCAGTGCTGGTCTATTAAGAAGAGGCATTTCAAGTTCCAGGACAACACACTGCCAAACTAATCTAGATAGGCTGTCTACTGCTTGTCCCTAGAGAGTCACTAGGTGAATTTACCCATCAAATGCTCTGCAGCCTCACAGCTAGAAAACCTACTCACTCATTTTTAACTTTGTAGTTACTGAACATTTGGTCAAAAAATATCTTTTCTTTAGACAGTGCAAACATTGAGTGCTGAGGAAAGAAAAAAAAAAAAGAATAAGTGGATAAGATAATGAACTGCACTTGTATTATATTATAGGTCACCATGACCCTGAGCTCTGGGAAATGGATGAAGAAGCATGATGGCCAGGGATCAATTACTTGATCCTCCAGTTGTGATACCAGAGTGTGGCTTGATGTCTAATTAATCAGTTCTGTTTGTCCTCCAAGAGGAAATACATGAAAGAGCCATGCTGGTAGCTCTGCACTCTCAGTCACTCTCCTCACATAGATCCTTAGCCAACTCACTTTTCCATTATGAAAAGGACAAATCATATTGTACCATGAACTAGAACTAATTTAACATGGAAAATACTTTAAAACTAAGTGGAATCAAAATCAAGTTCTAGAGCAAATTTACATCCTGTTGAAAGACCCTTGAACTTGCCAGTGGCTAAATAGGCACACTTACAGGGTAACCCAGGGCGGCACCATGAACAGGCAGGATGTATATCCCCTCCATGGCGGCTTTAGGATGCATCTGGCTCCCCGGTCTGGCTTTGTCCTTAGCTTTGATGTACTAAGCAGCCAACTGTGGACTTCTGAGTCAAACTTAGTTGTCAACTGTGACTTATTAGGGACCAGATGTGTGTGTGTGTGTGTGTGTGTGTGTGTGTGTGTGTGTGTTTTGCTATGTGTTTCTTTAGAGAGAGGAAAGAGATCAGCTCTTCCCAAAAATCATAACACACATACACACACACACACACACAACAAATGGATTCAAAACTTACTAAATATCTACTGGCGATCTATCCAAGAGGGGCACAACAAAAGGATGAAATAAGAGACAAACAATTCAGCAATGCATGAAAAGGGGGCTGGTAGGTCAATGTCCAGGATGGGCAGAGATCAAGACTCTACCACTGTTGTATGAGGCAGTGCATGGGGAGGGATAGCAAGTGATTCTGGGAATAGCAAAGGTCCCAACTGTGGGCTAGTAAGAGGAGCAAAGCATTCCTGCAAGGATGAGTCAAGAGGGCAATGTGGAAACTGTAGTTTCCCTGGATGAAACTTTTTACTACTGCTACTATACTGCCTTAAAGCTTCTTGTTGTCCTCACTGGTCTTATCTTGCCTGTGAGGGTCACAGCATCACCAGCTGTAGGGCTTCAGCTGTGGCCAGAAGAAAATGGGAAGTTTCCTCCATCCAATCTGGCTCAAAGGGCAGGAAAAGGATGGCCTTAGATATCCTCTAGACTTGATTTATACTCTGGCATCCTGACAAATATCTTCATTTTCCTTGCAGACATTAGAATTTTCATAGGTGACACATTTATATCATTTTATGTAAAAAATGGAAACATTTGTAAATACTCATTTTAATATTTTCTCACATGTAGTGAATTGGTTTGAATGCTTGTGCCGCCTTCAAATTCATATGTTGCAATCCTAATTCCTCATTAGGAGTATTAGAAGAAGGGCCTTTTGGGAGGTGGTTGGAATCAGTGGCCTTCTAGGCAGAGACAGGAGAAAGAGTAATTTCTTTTGGCCTCGCACTGATACAAAAAGACTCCACTCTGGAATCCAGGAATTGGTTCTGTCCATTGCCAGGGCTGTGAGTGCCTTGATCTTTCTGCTGCCTAGAACTATGGGAAATGAGTTTGCTGCCAAAGCCACCAAAGCCACAGTCTTTTGTTATGGTAACTTGAACTGACACTAGTCATTTTTAAATTATTAAAACATCACTTTGATTTTGAAAGGAAACATTAACTTTTCAAAAATATCTCTGAGGTAATACATCATTGTTATTCATTGTTCTGGAATACTTGTCATTTTCTAAAGGGAGCACACTTGTTTTTCTTTGATATTTTGTTTAAGTAATTTGTCATAAAACAGCCATTAAGGCTCTTACCAACCCCCATTCTTATTTGTCCCCAAGTTTTACTGATCATTCTGTAATTATTACAAAGTACTACACAGTTTCTACCACATTCTATAGGTTATTGAAAACAGATATTAAGGTGACTTAGGACCTGTACCTCTCAGAATTCACAGGTCTATGTAACTAATGCTTTCTTCTTGGTTGAGAGTGGATATATGACTTCTATCCAGTAGAAAATAGAGAAAGTGATAAAATGTCACAGTTATGACATTATATAAGAATAAAACAGCCCTTCTGCTGGCACACTCTCTAGCTTGCACATGTTGACAGAACCTGCTGCCATATTGAGAAGCCCACGCTGCTAGGAATGAGAGGTGGCCTTGACCCCAGCAGTCAGGGTGGGGCTGAGTCCTCAATCCAACATCCAGTGAAAGACTGAGTTCTGCCATCAACAAATTTGGAAACAGATCTTGCCTAGTTGGACCTCAAATGAGATCCCAGGTGCACCTTCTGTCTGATTGTTTCCCGCAGAGATGCTCTGATATGTAAGATACAGGTGAGCCACACCTGGACTTGGAGTCCCAAGAAACTTATAGAGCATAGTAATTTGTTATGCTGCAATCAATAACAAAGAGATTTTTGCCTTATGAACATAATTCATTTTTGAAGCAATAAATCACTTTTGAAAGCATGAATTTCTGCTGTCTTCACTCAGAAACTGTTCTTTTTTAAAATTCCATTCAAAGCAGCCTCTCCATTGGGGGTTCTGCTACATAGTTTTCTGATCAAATCTTGTTTTTACTTCAAAATGCACTCTTGTGAAAATGTCTTCTCCAATAGATCTTTTACCTGTTGCCTCATAAAGTATATAATACAATGTGCATCTCTTTAGAGGAAGAGAATCTGGCAAGTAATACATATTCTCATATTCTTTATTGAGAAGTTTATTCTGATACTCTTTGATATTTACTGACAAAGGAAAACATTCTAATTTGTCAATGGATAGTTTTCTGTGTAACAATTTGGCCATTTTTTTTCCTAGAAGGAGTGAATGAGGGGCTTACTACTGAATAAAAGACATCAGAGGAATTTCTAAACAATTATTATGCTTAGTGGAATTTTTGAAGTATTGAGTAGAAACATATTCTAATTTAAACTTAAGAGAAAAAGTGGTGTGTCCCGTCCAGCGGGTCAGTCAACGCAGGTCACCTAGGGGAGGAGAGGGGACTGAAAAAGACAAAGAACAGGTGCGCGAGAAATGGAGACAAGACAGGATTCTGATCAAGTCTCATTTATTAAAGGAAGCGATACAGTTTATATAGCAGCGGGAAAGGAAGTCAACGTCACTGATGATGTAGGTATATTAGGGTAATGCTACAGGCTAACAATACTCAGGTGATCAACTAAAGGAGTACGTGGCAGGAAGTCATGATGCAGCAATTCTACAGGAAGTGTAACTTATATCCATAAAAGGAATATAAATGAAGGCTTCTGGGCTACTGTGCCCTCCACAGGTCCCCCTTTTTATTTCCTTATGCAAGGCTTACTTGGCCATCCCTTGAGGGGGCAGCGCCTGTCTTAGGTTGAGCAGTCCTCTGCACTGGTCCAGCTCAAGCTTTGCCCGTCATCGGATAGTAGGACAGCAAGGGTCCTCTTCCTGTCTTAGGCAGCGAGCGGTGTCTCGTGCATGCTCCTTATTACCCGTCTTTGGCTGACCTGACCATCTCACCAAGGGTGGGAGCACTAAGGGATGGCCACCTCCGCCTCATCATAGGCAGGGTGAACTTCATCACAGCTATCCCGATCAGCCATCTCAGGCCTATGAAATGGACCTGAATGGGTTTCATTAAGGCAGAACCTATCTGTTCTAGAACAAAGGTCATTAGTCTATTGAAAATGCAGGGGCCAACGGTGACCAGGAGCAGAAGTATGCAAAGGGGTCCTAAAACTGGAAGAAGGTATGGGAGAAGCCTGTTCCAGGCTCCTAAAAATGGACTGTCAATCAGCTCTTGTCTTCTCCTAATCAGATCTTCCTGCAACTTTGCCATTCTGTCCCAGACAATACCAGACTTATTAGTATAAAAGCAACATTTCTCTTGAAGCGCGAGGCAAATCCCTCCTTTGTTGGTGGTAAGGAGATCCAATCCTCGCCTATTTTGGAGGACCACCTCTGCCAATGAATCAATTTGATCTTGCACATCCTGGATGGGATGAGACAAGGACTGAATATCGTTACAAGCCGTTGAGACAATTTTGCATAGGAGTGTAGTGCCATTCCCATCCCTGCCCCGGCCATATCTACTAGAAGAGGGATCATTTGCACTGCTCTTTTGAAGCTGCCTAGGGCATATTCAAAACTAGGGATTGGCATAGGCTGGTCTCCAGGGATAATGTCAATGTCAGGGAGCAGGGAGGCAACTGCACAGAGGCCAGTCCAATTCAAAGGGAGAAAGACATATGCCAAATTGCCTCCACATACGAACACCTGGCCAGGAGGAGGACACATAAGGGAGGATGTGTTAAAAAGATTGACACAACTGCCAAAGGCAACAAAGTCAAGATAGAATCATTGCCTCTGAGGCCAAGGCTCTGCACACATGTAAAATTATTTAATCCTGTGAGTTGGACTCTAAAAGGTTGTGAAATAGAGCAGTTTCTGAGGACCTCAGAGGGGGCACCAGTCTGCATGGAGGGGATCACTAAAGGCAAGGGTGTGCCAAGTGCCAGACATAGCCAACAGTCACTTGCCAAGCGAGGTTTGGAGGCATTGAGTGCATGATGAGTGGCTCCAAGAATGTCTAGAGTTTGAGCGTCCAAATCAACTCCATGTGGCTTGGGAAATGCCAGGGGGTGATAATGAATCTTTGGAAACAGTTGCTCCTCCAATTCCCTTAATCTTTGTTCTACATCTTGTTCCTTGAGACTGTCTTGAGGGCCCCCGCCATCTGATACATGAATAGGGGCATGTCGGGACCAGCAAACAGGCTGTCCAGGGGTACCCACACATGAAGCCTGAGAGAATTTAGGATTACCTACAACAGTGGGAGTATTAGACCAGTCTCCTCCCAGGGTAGCACGTTTGGACTTAAGCAATGTGGCTACATAATATATTGCAGAGTTTGGTCCCACACATTCCTGAAAGGTATCATAACAAGAAGAGTGCATTTCTGTTTGGTAACTTGTGCACTCCTTAGGGCATTGTCCTTTTTTGCCATTCCCAGTGGAAGTAAGTTTAGGTTTAACTGTACACTTCCAGCTTGTTATAGTGGTTCCGATGTTACTCTGTTGAATATAGGCTCATGCCATTTTGTCCCCACAGTCAACCGGCTTGCCACTTACCACCATGCCATGAGTACCATAGCCCCCTTTACATTCACAAGGATTGCCATACAACAATCGTTGTAGCTTCTCTTGGTCAGGATCTTCAAAACCGCACTTAATGATCCAAGGCAATGTTGTTAGGAATCCCAGAATCACTATCCCATTCATGATCTGAAAATAAGCACAAAAAGGTACTCTCAGGGCAAACAAGTGTCTCTGGAGGTGTCCACTGGATCATCCTCTACCATTGGAACCTGGTCAATTTGTCTGACCAGTCTTTCTGGCATCCATCTGGCAGATTTCATTTCTTGAGAATATATGCAGACAGATCCACGGCCCCAAATGAGGACTGGGACTGGACAATGCCAAGAATTAGTCAAGGGGTCCCTCCACAAGACTGTGGCAAAGTGTGTTCGTGTCTCTGCATGCCAAAAACGAGCAGTAGCTGATCGCCCCTCAGCATCCACAGTTAAAAAATTTAAAATAGAGAGTGTGCCAAGATGTTTCTCGGTGATCCTTCATTGGATACCAGTCTCCCCCTTTTATTTTTTCTATTGTTAGTTTTAAAGTATGATTAGCTCGTTTCACAATGCCTTGGCCTTGAGGATTGTAGGGAATACCAGTGATATGTATGATGTTAAGTCTTTTGCAGAACTGTGCAAAGGTGGAGCTAGTATAGCCTGGTCCATTGTCTATTTTAATTTGTTGAGGACAGCCTAACACAGTTAATGCTTGCAACATATGAGCTATAACATGTTTAGTAGCATCCCTGGTTTGGAGAGAGGCAAAAATAAATCCACTAATGGTATCAATAGTCACATGAATGAATTTGAGATTACCAAAATCAGTCAAATGAGTAACATCCATTTGCCAAAGAGCATTCCCTAATGCTCTTTGGCAAAAGAGCATTTTTCCAGTTAATCTTCTCAATCCTCATGGATTAACTCCAGGATGAGGAGAAGGAAGATGAATTGCACATGAGGGACAGTTTTTAACTATTAACCTGGCCTGTTCCTTGGTGAGTTTATGCATCAACTGTAGAGAGCGAGCATTTAGATGGTGGAGCTGATGCGTCCTTTTTGCTGTCTTGATTTTGTCATCCTCTGAGCCCTGTGTTTGGAGGGAACATACTAAAGCATGGGGCCTGGTTGCAGTATCAAGTAACTTATTTCCCAAAAAGAGCAGTCCAGGAAGATCAGAATGAGCTCACAAATGTCCAATGTAAAAAGGGTGAGTCCTTTCACAAATCATGTTCTGAATCAAAGTGAACAAATGTCCAACTCTAGAATTTTGCTTTTTGTGACCTATGGTTTCAAGCAGGGGAAGGGAGTGAGCAATATAAGCACTATCTGTGTAGATATTAAGCAGGCAATCTGGGAATGTATGGAGAACTGCTCCAATGGCTACCAATTCAGTTATTTGAGCAGATGGGCTGTCTGTATGGATGGTAACGGTCTGATCTTGAAACACATATGCTGCTATTCCTGACGAAGAACCATCAGTAAAAACCATTAAAACATCCCTCAAGGGACTGAAAGAGGTGTTTTTAGGGAAAACAAAATTGTGATGATTTTCAAAGTCAACAAGTTTATCTGGTGGGTAATGATTATCAATATTTCCAGCAAAGGAGGCTAAGGCAACTGGCCAACATTGGGTAGTCTGCATCAACCAATTAACCTCTTCTTTGGAAAAAGGCTGGATGATGGAGTCAGGCTCCTTACCGAAATAACATCTGCCTTGTTTTCTACCCATTAAGATAAGGCTGGAAACAGATTGATAATAGGGTTCAAGGACTCTTTTTGGTGTAGTTGGTAAATGTATCCACATTAGAGGAGCAGTTTGCCAAAATACAGCGGTAGGAGAGAGTTTTGTTTTAAAAATGAGGAATTGTAGTGGTTGTTGATAATTTATGAAAGTAATTGTTTTTGAATGGCCTTTTCGACTAATGCCAAAGCCTTTTGGCCCTCTTGGGAGAGCTCACGGGGAGATGTTGGATCAGGGTCTCCCAACAGAGTGTCAAAAAGGGGTGTCAAATCTCCTTTAGGAAGTTTCAGATAGGGCATGAGCCAATTAATATCTCCTAGAAGTTTTTGAAAATCATTTAGAGTGGTTAACTTATCCAATCTCAATTGTAATTTCTGTGAGAAAACATGGCATCCTCTCATCTCAAAACCTAATAAGTGTAAGGATCAGTAAGTTGTACTTTATTTGGGGCAATTCGCAGCCCTCTTTGACTCAACACTGCCTGCAGCTCTTTGTAACATTGAAGAGTTGCTACACATTCTTCACCTGCTATCAGTATGTCGTCCATGTAATGGACGATGTACATGTTTGTCCATTTATCTCGCACTCCCTGTATAGTTGAAGCTACAAAGGACTGACACAAGGTAGGGCTGTGCGCCATCCCTTGGGGCAGAACACACCATTGATATGTCTGCATTGGAGCCCTAAAATTAATTGCAGGCAGGCTGAAGGCAAAGCGTTTCTGATCTTCAGGGTGAAGGGGAATATTAAAAAAACAATCCTTTAAATCAATAATCACTTTACAATAATTAAGTGGTATAGCTACAGGTGAGGGGAGGCCTGGTTGTAAGACCCTCATTACCACCATGGTCTTATTCACTGCTCTCAGGTCTTGTAAAAGGCGTCACCCACCGGTCCTCTTTTTTATTACAAAGATAGGAGTGTTCCAAGGGGAGTTACTGGAGATAACATGACCAGTAGCAAGCTGCTCCTGCACCAGCTGTTGAGCGGCCATCTGTTTCTCAGTGGTAAGGGGCCATTGATTGACCCACACAGGATCATCCGAGAGCCAGGTGATCTTGTCTGCGTGAGCCGCAGGAGGGTCAACAGCCCCTACTAAAAAGATCCTAAACCTGCCCTGTCATTCTTTGGGGTAATTTATATTGGCACAGTTATTCCTGATCCTTGACCTGGCACATATGCTTTGTTCAACATTTGTGCAGTGATAACAGAATTGGGACTACCTATAATCATCCCTACCTGAGAGAGGAGGTCTTGGCCCCAAAGATTAAAAGGCAGTCCAGGTATAACATAGCGCTGTATGGTGCCTTGATTGCTTTCCTGATCTGTCCATGCTAAAATTTTTGAACTCCTTTTAGGGTTGGAACTTTGGCCTATCCTCTGAAGGTGAGTTAAGGTGTCATTCAGAGGCCATGCTTTTGGCCAGTCCTCTGCTCTAATTATGGTGACATCGGCACCAGTATCTATCAGGCCAGAAAACCGTTTACCATCCAGGGAGAAGGTCATCAAAGGTTTTTGTGGTGAAATCGCCTGAGCCCAAAAGATATTTGAGGACCCAAATCCCTGAGCTCCTCTTTTCTGTACCATAACAGGATTATCTGTGGTAGTTAGTGGTAGGAGGAGCAGTTGAGTGACTCTCTGACCTGAAGAAATACTGGTGACCCCCTTTGGACAGGTGGCCAAAATCTTAATTTCACCTGTATAATCATTATCAATTACTACAGGAATTATTTGAAGGCCTTGAAGTGCCGTACTACCACACCCAATCAAAAACCCGAAGGTACCTTTAGGTAAAGGGCCAAAAATGCCTGTCGAGAGGGTCTGAATTCCATCCTCAGGAGTTAGTATTGTCTGGGCAGTGGCACTGAGGTCCAATCCTGCACTCCCTGGGGTGGCCCTAATGAGGTCTGAAAAGGATTGTTGGATGGGATGAAACCGATTGCCCCATGATTGCGTCCAGGTTCAGGGGCCTGGGGCTGGCCCCTCTTCCTGTTTCCCTGATTCTGAGGAAGAGCATTGCCATCTTTGTCTCTTTTTAACCTACATTCCCTTGCCCAGTGGTTTCCTCGCTTGCAATGCGGACAAAGTCCTGGCTGTTTGGGGCTGCCCTTTTGTGGCTGTTTCCTCCACAGTTCTTTGCTATGTGACCAATTCCTCCACAATTGAAACACTTAATTTTGCCTCTCTCCCTCTGAGAGAGAAGCTGTTTAGTATCGTAACCCTGCAGCGCTGCGGCCATGGCCAAACCCTGATGGTAAGCGGGTCCTATGTCCGCACAAAGGCGAATATAGCCTGAAAGATCCGAACCTTTCCTGTGAGGGCGTATGGCAGCCTGGCACGCCGTATTTGCATTTTCAAAGGCCAATTGTTTAATCAAGTCAGAATTAGATTTAACATTACCAAGTAATCTTTCAGCTACCTGAAGCAGCCGATGTGTAAAGTCCGAGAAAGGCTCCTCGGGTCCCTGCTCGATACTAGTTAAAGAGGCACTGCCCTCCCCACTGGAGGGTAGTTTTCTCCATGCTCCAGAGGCACCGACATGAATCTGAGCAAACAGCCCTGCATCATATCGAATTTGCACTTCAGTGGTGGAAAAATCCCCTGATCCTGTTAACATATCATAGGTCCAGCTGTTTCCAACTTGTGCATTACCTTTAGCTATTTCATGGCAACCATCAGAGTATTCTGTCTTCCAAAGCAAATAATCACCACATGATAAGGCAGCCTTGGCCAGCATGTTCCAATCCTCGGGTGTGAGCCATCCCCGGGTTGCCGATCCTAATACGGCAAGAGTATAAGAGGCTGTTGTACCATACTGGGTAACAGCTGATTTTAATTCTTTCAGTAATTTTAAATCAAGAAGAGCATACCCTGATTGCCTGGGGTTGTTCTCCTCACCTCCTGGCCTCATTGCCTTAGTCACGGGAAACGCCCAACTGATGGCCACCTTGTCTTTGTTCTTACAACTGGGTTGAGAAGGGGGAGGCATGATGGCAGGTGCCTCATGTTTAGCCCTCTTATGGCAGAGCGCTGCAATTTTTTGAGTGAGATCAAAACACTGCTTTTCCAAGTGAAACTGTTTACGAAGGTCCCTCACTTCATTTTCTAGCCCCTTAAACATGTCCAAGGTTTCCCCTTTTTCTGGCAAATTCTGAGAAGGCTGAGCCAGCGGCGACAGCGGGTGATATTGAGCAGCCTCACCACCTAAAGTTTGCCAGTCTACAGTATCCTTCTCTGGACATTATGAAGTGCCTGATTCTTAAGAGCGGACAGGTCTGGGTAAATAGAAGGAGTCACCGCACATGGAGGTGGCGGAGGGGGTGCAACCTTCCCCTCATCAATAGGAGGAGGGAGATCATCTGGGGGGAAGAGGAAAGTCGGGGTCCTCTAACTCCCCCTCGTCCTCAGAGGAAAGAGAATCCAACTCCACCCGAAAGGGGCTGGAGTGTTATGTACGGACAATTGAAGGACTTGTTCCCCCTCGGCAACTGCTTTTTTAACCAAAGGATCCCAATATCTCTGCTGGAGAATCTCATTAATGAGATTCTAGTAGGAAAAAGCCGTTACGGGAACTTTCTCTGGTCCGAAGACCCTATAATAATCCTGAGAGGCATCTCCCACCCTGTGCCATCTTTTTGAGTCAATCATTCCTTCTAAGGGAAACCAAGGGCACACTTTATGAATAAACTGAAAGTAAGTACATAAGTGTTTTACCATAACCTTTACTCCTCGCGCCTTCAATGCTTTACTGAGACTGTTGACAAATGTCTCATGCTCACTTAATGCCTGTCCCATTGTCAAAGGAAAAGGGCAAAAAGGGGTGCCATCCATTTACCGAAAGGGACCTCTGTCCCTTTCACTAGGCGGCCGCTCGGATGGGTCCCTCACTGAATCCTATGTACCAGGTAGCCCCACGTTGGGTGCCACTTGTCCCGTCCAGCGGGTCAGTCAACGAAGGTCACCTAGGGGAGGAGAGGGGACTGAAAAAGACAAAGAACAGGTGCGTGAGAAATGGAGACAAGACAGGATTCTGATCAAGTCTCGTTTATTCAAGGAAACGATACAGCTTATATAGCAGAGGGAAAGGAAGTCAACGTCATTAATGACGTAGGTGTATTAGGGTAATACTACAGGCTAACAGTACTCAGGTGATCAACTAAAGGAGTACGTGACAGGAAGTCTAACCAAAGGAATATGTGGCAGGAAGTCATGATGCAGCAATTCTACAGGAAGTGTAACTTATATCCATAAAAGGAATAGAAATGAAGGCTTCTGGGCTACGGTGCCCTCCACAGTGGTGGCTTTTAGATTGTGATTTTTAAATGTTTCAGAACTGTAGTGTTTCAGTGATGATAATACATGAATTATCACTAGCTCAAGGCTCTGTCACATAGAATGATTTTAGCAATTACATGGAGAGAAAACATACTCTTAGGCTTTTACAGAGAGAAAATTGGTCAACCAATGGCCATGACTCATGCACATGGCTGATATTCACAAAGGATCTACAAACTGAGGTATAGGGTTTCAGGATAAATCCTGCTGGGCTTTGACTGGCTTTATCAGATACAAAAGTTACATTTCTTATTATATAGGTCTAGTTTTATCTTGATCTTAACCATTTGGCAGAAATGTGTGAAAACAAAGTATAAAAAGTAAAGCCACACTAATATGCTGTAAAAATCTCAAATCAACATTTTGGATGTTACCAATCTTACGGAAAATCCACTACTATTTTGGACTACTAGACTACATTGGGATATTTTGCTGAATTCATACACCTACAATATTTAAACGACAATGGAATGCCCATCTCTGACAAAACTAACCAACAAAGTGGGATAGAAATAAGCAACCCTTTTGTATCTGTATACTCAAAATAGTTAGGATAAATGTACAGCTCCATTCTCTTAATTCAATGAATAGGGAGGTTTGTTATAATAGTGTTTGAGACAGGATATCATGTCTGCATCTTTACAGTGAATGACAAATATGACAACAATATACAATGTATTAATTCTTGAAAATGTGCCAGTAATCGGTTGTGAAACTTTTCCACTGATACTTGTTTCTCAATAAAATTATAAAAAAGTTAAGACCATGAGGATTTTGTCTCTACTGACAATGTAATCACCATGCAGTCCCAGCTTCTATTTTCACTCCCTTTCATAGGCTTTCAGCAAAAAGTCAGGTGACAGCCTGTCACTTCCATTCTTCCGATTCTCCAGAGCCTCATCCTTTTGTCAGTGATAATCAGTGTCCTCACAGTCCCTTAGGCCACCTTTTTTCTTATGAGAGCCCTGTCCCAGGCTGAGTCACCTGGATTTCTCACCTATGTATTAATAGTCTCTCATGTTGCTGAGTGAAGTGCTCCTTTGCCCTGGTATGGTCTTTGGCTTGATGCTCTTGCTCTGGAATGTTTCTAAGACACCTTCATTCCCTGGGTTTCTCAGTTATCCCCATGTTGGGGAGTTCTTTTCCAGCATTCCACAGAACCTTGCTTTGTCCCTCCCCAGAAATGTCACCCTGACCTTGCTGATGTACAGATGCACATTTTGCCTCTGCATGAAAGTGGGGCTGTGATCTGCCTACTGTTCTACCCTCACTACTTACATTGTACCTGGCTGGTTGAAGGAACTCAAAAAATAGCTGTGAAGTGAAAGAACACAGTGGGACTATAGCCTGGTGATATAGGAGTTGCCTAGCATGCCCAGTGAGTCCTTGCTGGATCCCCAGAACCTCTATCCCAACAAAAGAACAGGTTTCAGATAGGCTTCTTCATAATATTGAATTTTAATACAGCTTTCATCTCAGCTGTGATGAACCATCACTGTTGTAATGTGGTTATAATAATACCAGTTGTTTGTTGTGGTTTTATTGTGATGCCATTGTTAAGTCATTTTCAATCTACAGGTTGGTTTGTCAACTTTTAAAATTTTTATTGAAACACAAAATTGTATATCTTTGCAGGGCACACTGTGATAATTTGTCACATGTCTATACTGTGTAATGATCACACTAGTGTTATAAGTACTTCTGTTTTCTCAAATACTAATAGTTTTCATATACTGGGAATTTTGTACTTTTCTAGTTATTTTGAAATATATATGGTCATAATCAGCAGTTACTGTACTGTACATATTCGTTCTCTCTTACTTTGTCTTAAAGCTCCTTATATTTCTTCTTAACACTGTCCTCCCCATTGGTCTTCAATGTCTCTGATGACCACTATTTCACTCCCTTGTTTGAGATCAAATTTTCAGCTTCTACAAATGAGTGACAGCATGCAATATTTGTCTTTCTGTTTTGGCTTATTTCACTTAGCATAATGTCTTCCACTTCCATCATTATTGCTGCAAATGGCAGAATTTTCTCTCTTTATTCCTGAATAATGTGCTATTGTGTACATATAACATATTTTTTCTTATCTATTCATCTCTTGTTGGGCATCTTGGTGACTTCGTGTCTTAACTGCCATACACATGGGCATGAAGCTATCTCTTTGGTATAATGATTTCATCTCCATTGAATATATACCCAGATGTGGACTACAATTTTCTGCTGGATGGTTAAGACCAAGTTAGAGCAAGACCTATATAACAAAAAACATAACTTTTAATCTGACAAGGTCAGTCAAGTACCCTCAGGACTTTTCCCAAACCCCTGTACTGCACTTTGTAGGTCCTCTGTCAGTGTCATCCATGTAGATGAGTCACGGTCATTGCTTGACCAATTTGCTCTCTGTGAAAGCCTCTCCATGTGACTCTCCTTCGGCACACTCTGCATCATCAATTACATTCTTCTGTGGCCCCATAATCTCCTTGATCATAAAATTTGGGACACAACTGAGTTCCATGATGTTACAGTACAGGTTCTCCCATGTCCTGAGTCCTCACTGACCTTGAAAGGCTAGGGCTGACATGTTGGCTGTCCTTTCAGCCCTTCCTTTTCTCTGAGTTTTGGTCTGGTTAGGCATAAGGTGGAACATGTATTTTCCACCAAGTATTGATATGTTAAATTTAGGACTCTACAGAATATGTAAAAATATGGAAAATAATGAAAAAATAAAAATATTACAAAAATGAATAAACAAGTGTATATTTTTACACAGAAATTTAGAAATCTAACCATATACAGCATTGTAGCAGGACAGTCCTGTGACATTTTTTATTTCTTGTCTCTTTTTTTCATTTATTACCCTTTAAAAAAATACTTGAGATACAGTCTGGCCATAATTGATATGTCATGAAAAGCAGCATGTATTTAGAAGACCAGAATGAGAGGCATTCCAAGCATGACCCCACTATTACACATTGCTGTCTTCAGTGCAGTCACTTAGTTCAGATACCAGCATATATAGTTAGTCAGGGTGAGAATCCCACCAAGTAACTGCTACTTCCAACAACCTGCTGATAGTTCTCAGGATCATTGCCTTACCCATCTTGTGGGTATAAATGTATGGCTTTGCCCTGTCACGTTTCCTAGCTTTTCTCCTTGGCTGCTCCTCATTGTCTAATCCTCAAGTTCTCACTTTCCTTTTAATTGTGTTACACCTTTCTATTTGTATTTCTTCTTTTGAGTTCTTATACTAGGGAGACTGTATGATATTTGCACATGTATGCCTTGTTTATTTCACTTATGAGTATGTCTTCAAGTGGCATCCATTTAAATAGAAATGCTCAAGTTTGTCATTCTTTATAGCTGAGTAATATTCCATTGTATAAAAATACCACAGTTATGAGTGTTACCTTTTCCTCTTGAATTTTTCCCCCAACTGGTACATAGTGGCCTTCTTTATTTCATTTGATCATTCTTGGTTTGAAGTTGAGACTGTCTGAGAACAGGATTGCAAACCCTGCTCTTTTCTGAGTTGCTGGGGCATGTAGCATTGTTTTCCATCCTTTGACTTTTAGCCTATGAATTTCTTTTTGAGTTAAGTGTGTTTCTTGTATACAGCTTATTGTTGGATCTTGTTTCCTAATCCACTGTGCCAGTCTATTTCTTTTAATTGGTGAATTGAGTCCATTTACATTGATGGTTATAGTTGAAATGTATTGATTTATGCTCAATATGTTACTTACTCCTTTTGTTTACTCCTTTTTGTCCTGTGTTTAATTGTTTGCCCTATTTAGTTTGTTCCTTCTGTTCTCATTCATGGAGTTCTGATCATTTTGGTCCCTCCTGAGAACATCTTGTAGTAGTCTGGGTAGGGTTGGTTTTGTCATCATGAAATTCTTTAGTTGTTCTTTGTCATGGAAGTATTTCACTTCTCCATAAAACTTGAAAGAGTTTTTCAGGGTATAGTAGTCTGGGCTGGAATTTGTTTCCATAGAGGACTTGAAGTACTCTGCGCCATGCTCTTGCCTTCAGGATTTGTGAAGAGAAGTCGGCCATTATTCTGATAGGTTTTCCTTTAAATGTGATCTGTTTCTTTTCTCTAGCAGCTTTAAGTGTATTTGTTCTTGTGCTGCATTTCTAGGATCTTGACTATTATATATCTGGGTGTGTTTTTAATTGGGTTGAAGTTTTTTGCAGTTCTGCATACTTTGATTACCTGAATGTCAGATTGTTTTCTCATATTTGGGAAGTGTTCTGCTATTTCTTCTGCCAATATTCTTTTTATATCATTTGTATTGACTCCTTTCTCATTGATGCCTATTAATCTCATGTTATTCATCTTTATATCATCTTGCAGGTGATGAATTATTTTTTCTGCATCCTAGTTGTTTTAAAGAGATCTTTTCTTACCTTTTCACTAGCTTCAACAGTGTCTTTAAGACACTGTTTCACTTTCACTGAAATGATTTTGCAACCTTTGATTGAAATTTTAAGTTCTTCTAAATCTCTTTGACTCTGCATGTGATCTATTTCTTTCCTGTACTGCTCATTCAAGGAATCTATCACTTTTCTAATCTCCTCTATTTTTTCCTCATTGTCTTCCTGAGAAGCAGTTATTAATTCTTTTACTTCAGAGTTTATTTCTGGTCTTATTTCCTCTATATGTTTCTGCATTTGATTCTTTACTTTAGATGCTCTTAATTCAGAAATTTCATTTTTAAATTCAAAGAATAATTCTGATCTGAATTCCTCTATATCTTTCTGCTGTTGTTTCCTTCAGACACTATTATTTCATAGATTTCTTTTTTATTTAAGAGATTAATTCTGATCTGAATTCCTCTATACCTTTCTGCTGTTGTTTCTTTACTTCAGATGCTATTAATTCAGACATTTCAGCTGTGCTAGTGTCCTCTGCACTTGTTCTGGGTGGGCTCAGGACCTGAGATTACATTTTGCTCCTTCTTTTTGTCATTTTGAATAGTATTGTCCACTGACCTTTAGTGTAGAACTTTGGTACACTTATAACATTAGCACCCACTAAAATTGAGTTGCAGATCTACTAAGTTTGAGTTCATCCAGTTGTGCCTGGCTTCGGTCTGGCTGCTGTGCTCAGGTTCTTCGTGCCGCAGCCCTTGGAGGTGAACCTGTTGGGCCCCTCCAGCAGGACATTCTGTTCCTGGGTTAGCTGAATGGTTTTGGCCCCTAGTCTCACTGCAGGAACTTCAGTTGCATGCCATGCCTTGGCTGGGTCTGGTGGGATATAGGTTGGGGGCAGGATAGCACAGTTCTCCCACACACTCACTGGGCCTGGAGGTTTATGTCTGGAGGGGTTCGGAGAGTGTGGCAGAAGTTCTCATTCACAGGGCAGGTTTGGGCTGGCT
Source organism: Ctenomys sociabilis (assembly GCA_004027165.1). NCBI lineage: Eukaryota > Metazoa > Chordata > Mammalia > Rodentia > Ctenomyidae > Ctenomys > Ctenomys sociabilis. The sequence continues at coordinate 54,980 of PVKA01010238.1, forward strand.
CTGGAGTGGTGGTAGGGGGTGGTCCTGAGAGTGCAGTGAAAGGTCTCACTCCTGCTGCATGCCTGGATTTGGTCCGGAGAGGTCCAGTGGGTGTGGGACAGCACCGAAGCTGCCTGGGCTTGGGCGGATCTGGGGCAGGGGTCCCGAGTGTGTAGCATTGTTTTGAAGTCAGATATTGTGATACTTCCAGAGATTTTACTCTCTTAGGATTGCCTTAGCTATTCTGGGTCTTAGAGGTTCTATATGAGTTTTAACACTCTTTTTCTGTTTCTATGAAGAACATCATTAATACTTTGAGGATGTTTTGAGAATTTCTTTTAAATACACTTTCATTTTGTAAACATTGGTTTGCTTAAATGAGATAATTTTAGATTCCAGTTCACCTAACTAACTGGTTATGTGCAAATGTAGAATGTTGAACTATATGGAAATCTAACTATGACTGAATGCCCTGATACTGAGCTATCATCATAGGACAGAACTCCTGATGGGCATTCCCACCCTTCATGGAACACAAGTCAATTTTGTAATTACCTAGAGAGTGGGGCAGGGCAGGCAGCATGGCAACAAGTTTCATCTCCAAGTCTCAGCTTCTTAGCATGTACAATTTTATTTCTCAGCATTAAAAAAGACTCTTGTCTCAGGCAGTCCTTCACTATATTTTGTCCTGGGCTGCAGCTTAGTACAGTAGTGGAAAAGAAATGTAGTCAGAACTCCTAGAGCCAATCCCATTGGCTAGATATTAGTCCCATGACTTGATCAGAATGGCATGGGAGCCTGAGAAATATAGAGGAGCTCCTGGGTGTTGGGTGAGAGTCCTAGGCTTTTTGTTCCTGTTGTCTCAGAATACTACACATTGGACAAGTTATAAGCTATAATAGTTTATGTGGCTCATAGCTGTGGAAGATGAGAAGCCTGAGGGCATGGTGCTGCATCTAGAGAGGGCTTTAACATCCAGCCAAGAAAGTAGGGGGAGACCCAGAAAACCAGAAGAAACTCATTGCTTCTTATCAGGAACCCATTCTTACAATGATGGTATTAATTCACTCAGAAAGATGGAGCCTTTGGGGCCAAATCCCTCTTTAGAGCCCCTCTTTTTCAATACTAATACTACTAATTACAATGGCAATTAGTTTCAATGTAAATTTTGGAGGGGGCCATTGAAACCAAAGCAGTGACCATTGCGAGAATCTCTGCTAGTTTTAACCTATAAGTAGGGAATATAGTAAAGTGGAATCTTTCTTCTTCATAGTATAAGAATACATATACATATTTCTTATGTAAGTATAAATGCATGTGGGGAGATAGCTCAGCAGCCTAAGTGCCTGCCTGTACCAGAGTTCAATCCCAGGTACCAAATAACTAAGTAACTAATAAATAAAATATAGATCACTTTCTTCACTATATCTTGTGTATACATACTATAGTCTGAAGACCATCATTAAGACACTGATGACATCAAATTCACATTTACTTAAAATACAACATTTGTCCTTGTTTTGTCATTTTCTTTTTTCATTTATTTATTTGGTGCAGGGTCTCACTCTGCAGCTTGGACTCCTCGTGATTCTCCTGTTTTCAGTCTGTTCAGCACTGGGATTAAAAGTGTGTGCAACCACGCCCAGACTTGGTCACTGGCTCAGCCCGCCCCAGGCACAGGGCCGGTGCAGCACGCAGGACTGGGGACTGAGCCCTGGTCCCTGTGCTTGTCCAAGCAGCCACTTAGTCTGCTGATCTGTCTTGCCAGCCCTGTCATCTTCTTTTCTGTCCTAAGCTGGTAGAGAAAAAAATGTCTAGTTGGTTATTCTGACCTTTGGGGGATACTTTCTAATTAAAAACAATATTTAGATGTGATACAGTAATTTGATTCACTGTGGGAACTGATACACACACATATGGCATCTTAATCCTCTCCCACCCCCACTGTCTCTGTTCTTCCTTCTTCAGACCCCTAGCTCATGGAAATCTCAGTCTTTCAAGAGATCTTTTAGGTAACAAGATCTGTTCTATAGTCACACAGGACCTTGCTTGTTGGTTGTCTCCACAAACTGGTCACCAGTGTTAGCCCAGAGCAATTTAGAGAGGCGACTGCCAGAAAAGCAAGGGGGTAATGGCCTGTGTACTCATCTATGTATTGATTTTGTTGTTTGCAGATTAATTTTGAAAATTGTAGATGAGAGTAACTGCTAAAGGATTTGATCTGAAAAGGGCAAAAGAAGAGGATTTCAAAACATCCTTCTTCCAAGCAAAATGGAAGATAATAAGCCAAAGGAATTGGCAAGTACGCGCTAAGCAGAGGCCCTGGGTCCATTAATGGCAGCCACACTGGAAAGAGAGGATAAATATAGAATCATGGAGGGGAGGGCAGCAGAACAAGGAAATGGGAGCAATACCCTTAATGAAAAGGGGTCAAAGAAGGTGTTACTGGCACATCTCCCAGAGGAGGCCACACTCTCAGTTTCAGACAGCTTTTGCTCTCTGACACTCAAACACAGAAGTTGGCTTTAACTCGAGTTCTTGCAATGGGTTTGGCTAATTTGGAGGCTCAGCATAATAAGTTCATCTGTAGGGAGAGGAGTTGCCTTGGATGGAGTGCTGAAGATGACATCCCATAGCAGCCATGAAGATGTTTCTCTACCTCTGCTCTTAGGAGAGTGAGCTTCTTAGAGCTGAGATGTGACATGCCTGTTTAGTGGCAAGATGTACAGTGACATCAGTAGAAACCTCTGTTATCACGTGAGCCACACACAGCTCTGTCTTTTCTGCATTTGGGATGTACTGGTATAGGTAGTGATGGGAACCACGATTTTCACTTAGCCCAGTAAGCTGTGGTGCTCACTTTGTGGCATTTCAGTGTCTGTTACCTCCTAACAATTGTTGACCCTAATGCTGTGGTTTCTGTGAAATTCATGTGTTGGGAACTTCACCCCCAATGTGAGGGGTGGAAGATGGAATCTCATGGAAAGGAATCAAGCCAGGACAACTACAGACTCCTAAAGGGGTTGTCACGGATGTGGGCATAGGGAGATGGGTGGATGTATTCCAAAGTGAACTTGTTCCCCTTTTTCTGCTTTCCTCTTTTTCTCTCTTGCCCTCTCTACCTTCTGCCATGGTATGACATAGCACATAGCTCTTCACCAGACTTCACTCAGGCTCTTGGCTGTTTTAGACTCCAGAACCCTGAGCCAAATAAATCTCTGTGCTTTGTAAACTTGCCTTATGTCCAGCATTCTGCTCCACCAACACAAGGTGGACCAAGATACTGAGCTGTTGATGAGTTTTCTCCTCAGCTCTTCATGACATTTGTGTCCTGGCTGCCTCTTTGTCTGGACTCATACCCGTAGACTCCTCCTACTTCTGAAAATCTAAGTATCTCCATACTGGTCTGTCAGGTGGTCTGTCCTTGGAGCAGGTGAGCTGCTACCTCCTACCTCCTATAGATGGCTTTCCTCCTGCTTATTGGTGAGTCTAGCTTCTTTTTGCTTTCTCGTCTGGTAGACATGCTGCATTTATTCATAAATACACAGATGTATCTCAGAGGTAAGAAGTGACACTGCATGTTAGGAGGGTTGCATGTTAAGAGTAAAAAGCTGATAACAGTGGATACAGTGACTGTGACACTCACACAGGGAATTTGGGCTTGCATGTGCCACTACCCTCACCAGCACCACAGTGTGGTAGGAAATCCTAGGCAAATATCTGGCCTAAGAGTAAAAACAGCAGGGAGCCCAGCTTTTCATACACTCTTGGATTTTAGTAAAATGTCACAAAGGAAAATCATAGAAAGGAAAGGGAGGGAAGAAAGAACTTCTGGGTTATTCCAGGCTCCAATCTAGAGAAAACCCATCAGGATGAATGGCTCCCACCCAGGGGTTCACTAACTCTGTGATGCTGGTGTAGAAGTGTGTGACCATAGCAGTGTGAAAAATAGAAATGGTAACAGAAATAAGATTTAACTCAGTCACGAAGATTCTAGAGACTTCCAGCTAAGAGCCCTCAACATTTAGGGAGCTCCTAAGAGTGGCACTTAAGCCTAGAACTCTCAGGCTTTTTATTTTGAATGTCAGTGCAAAAGGAACAAAGGAAGAAAAGCAGTTTGGAACTGTCCAAAGGTTAGGAAATTTTCTCAGGGAAAAAGGAAGGACAAAGGCCAGACATAGCATGTTTTCTTAATCTGCCTTCTTGTTCACTCCTCACAGTGCCTGTGTGGGTTGCCCAGCAGCTTGACCGATGTTTCCTCTGCCACGTCTCCCACACCTTGAGAGAGGTGCTTCCTAGATCTGAAGCCCAACATTTTCCATCTGTATCTGCGGATAAGAAAGCTTGTCTTGTGCTCATGTAGTTGTGCAAGTTAGACTTCCAAATCCATGGTAAAATGCAAAAGACTCTGGAAATGCAATCTAATATCATTTCTCTGTGTTTAAAATGTCCTGTACTGGCTTGTCCTTTATTTTAAAATTATCTACATGTGGCCCATGTTTATCATTTAGAACTGCTTCCTCTTCATCCGAAGAAGAAGAATACAGACGTCAATTAGCATTCTGGGCACACGTTGTCATCATTTTCTTGTTTTTACTGAGGAACGGTACTTCAGATCCTTGCCTGCTAGGTGGTCACCTAGCTCAGGCCAGTCTTGCTGGTGTAGCTGTCACACTTCCAGGTGTTCCACTCCACCTGCTGTTGGGAAGAAAGGCCTTTCCAGGAAGTGCAATGGCCTGGAGGGAAGCCTTCAGGTGAAGGTTGGAGATGAAACCTGATAGCTGCTGGGAAGTCTGTACACAAGTATAACAACCTTTTGAAAAAGCAAATTTGTTATACTGCTTATAAATACCAGTTTTGAATTTCATATTTTTATAAAACATCAAAACTAACTTTGTATAGCAAATAAAAAACAAGCATTGTATGAAGTGAAATTTATTACTGTTACTCAACAGTCAGGGAAGAACATTTGTGTACTCTTAGGGATTAATTATAGCTTCTGATTTAGACATGGGAGAGTGAAAGGGCAAGCTTAATGTTTAGAACTAGAGACAATCTTGAGCATTTATTAAACTATCATCTCTAGTGAGTTAAATGAATTGTATTTAATGTCCACATTTACTGTGAAATTATTTTTAACTGAAACATTATAATTATACTTGTAATGTACAGTGCAGTAATTTGGTCTGTATATACAATGTGCAATGAACAAATTGGGGTTAAGTGGAATTCCCATCTTTTTAAACATTTATTGTTCTATCATGAACTTTCCTCATACTTTGTAAGACATTTAATACATTGTTGCAAACTATAGTTGCCCTCCTATGCTATAATAGGGATAAAACTTTCTCCTTGCATATAGCTTCATTTTGGGGCCCAGGATATAGCTCAGAGGCACTACATGCCATGCTGGCCCACACCCCAGATGCGCTGAGCTGGTAAGACCAGGTGTGGTCATGCACATCTCTAATCCAGTGCTGGGGAGGATGAAAACAGGAGGATCATTACAAGTCTGAGCTGTGTAGTTGAGATCCTATACCAAATACATAAAAACAAAACAAAACAATAAAAAACTCAAAAAACACTTCATTTTCATATTGTTTATCCAATCTCCTTGTACTCTCCCTTCCTCTTCATTTAATTTAATTTATTCATTATTATGTATATATGTATTTTTGATAGGGCCTCACTATGCAGCTTGGACTCATAATGATCGCTCTGTTTTCAGCCTCCCCGGCGCTGGCATTGCAGTCATGCACCACCAGGTCAGGACTCAGTCTCTGACTCAGCAGTACTGGGCACTGAACCCCAGTCCCTGTGCTTGCCTAAGCTCTGAGCTGCCTCTCTTGCCTTTCCATTCCTCTTTAAAAAATAGCAGAAAATTGTCAGAGCTCTGCTTTAAGTGACAAAAGAGTTGAAAGTTATATTTTTTCAAAACAGTAATGCTAGGGATTTATTCTTCACTGGGCAAAGGAAGAAGCTGAATGTAAGAGAGAATAGAGTGAGGATGTGAAATTTTCAATAAATACCGGGTTTAATGTCATTGTCTACAGCAATTATTTTGTAAATCATTTTTAATAAACTCCTTAAGGATATATACTATGGTTAGAAATGTTAATAAAACATAAAAAGATGCTCTATAAGCATTTGTATGATTAATGAATCAAGTTAGGGCCAGAAAAGAGAAAAAAGAGAAGGGACAAAGAAACATTTATTTCAGAGATCTATTTAGGCCCATGTTATCATTCCTAGTTATAATTAGTGTTTACAAGGGAATATATTTAGAATATAAAAACACAAACATAATCAAATGCAGAAGAGTGCAAGATATCTGTCCACACACTACAGACCCAAAAATCCAACACATTCGCTGCTTTGGACACATGTTTCAAACATAGGAAAAAAAAAAACTTCATTAAAATGATATATTGGTAAGAGCAGCTTTTCATGATACTGAGCCAAGTTCCATGAGAAGTATGATGACTTATTCTTGGTAAATTTTGGATCTGCCTGGTAACTGTGCTATGGCTTAGATTCAGAGTGTCCCCCAAAGATTTCACGGGTTCAGAGATGGGACTTTGGAAGATGACTGGATCATGCAGAAGCCATAACTGACTTGCTTTTAGGAGGTGGAGGCTGGTCAGGCATGGGCCATCCAGCCTGAGAGGGCACACGTCGCTCCCTGGCTCTGCTCCCTGGCCTTCGCGGTGCGAGCAGCTCCCTTTTCCAGGCCCTCCCACCACGGCTTTTCTGCCTTGGAGTTAGCTGACCGTGGGCTGAATTCTCTAAAAACCATGAGCACAGATAAACTTCTCTTTTAAATTTTAAGTATTAAGTATCTTGTCCTAGTGGTGAGGAAGGTGATTAAGAAAAATGAGAACATGATTATAAGAGGGAAAATTATAGAGAAAGCTGGTTAATAACAGTCAGTACTTAGCTCTGAATCTCTTTACCCAAATAATATCCTTTAGTTATTTATTTTTTTGTCTATTAGAATATGAATATTCTTTTAGCTCTTTATTTTTCCTACATTAGCAATACCACATTTTCTTTGAAATGTTTTCTTTCCTTTTTAAAAGTTATTGTACCAACATAGTAAAGAGTTCAAGAGGAACAGAAGAACCACATCAAGAAGTTTGTTTCTATTTACCTCCTCCACCTACTCAACTTCTACCCTTAAGAATTATCAGTTTCCTGTAGTTCTTCCCTGATGTATCATTCTATTTTTTTCAAAAAAAAAAAACAAACATGAAAACATGCGAGAAGGGAACCTTCAATAGCAGCCACCCAGGACTTCCCTTCACATTTACCTTTTGGAGTTTTAATTGTTTTCTTTGAAGATTCTGACTTAGCTTTTGCCGCTATAATAAAATACGGTAAATTGGCTAATACGAACAGAAGAAATTTATTATTTTTTAGGGGGTGTTTTTACGTGTGGGCAGGGTCTCACTACACAGCCCAGACTCCTAGAGATCCTCCTGGTTTCTGCCTGCCTCGTGCTGGGAGTACAGGCGTGAGCTACCACTCCAGGACTCTAGCGCCAACTCAGCACACCTGAAGGTGGGGTCGGTGTGGCATGCAGAAGCAGGGATTGAACCCTGGCCCCTGCACTTACTTAAATAAGCACTTAGTCTGCTGACCTATACCGCCAGCCCTAAGAAATTTATTTTTGAAAGGACTGGCAACAGAGAAGTTCAGAGCAAAGCTCCTGGCCACTTGGTGTCTGGTGAGGAGCAAGTCTCCCATTTCCAAGATAGTGCCTTGCTATACCATCTGTTCTGTCCCACACAGCAGACTAGATGAAAGACAAGAAAGGAAGAGCTCCCCTATCAAGCCTCTTATAAGATCCTTAAGACACAAGACAGCATCCCGCCTGATCTAGCCACATCCTAAAAGGCCCTACCTTTTCATTCTTCCCCAAGGGATTTAGGTTCAAACATGAATTGGATGGGAGGGTGCCATCATTGAAATCATAACAGGTGCCAAGCACTGAACCCTCTTCAGGGAAGATTCTGGGGTGCACATTCCTCACCCTACATTTCTGAGAGCTCTGGTAAGAAAAGTGGATGCAAAGGCAGGGATGGTGATGAATGTGCAGTTGAGGGATTCACACCTGACACTGAGAAAATGAGAGCTCTTCCAAGTCTATATCCAGGAAAGTCCTAGAAGTACAAGTTGGAGATCACATGGCAACTGACTCTGGGCTTAGTTGCTGTTACAACACCATAATGTTCTGAAGCATATGTCTCAAATTTCAGGTATGAGTTTAAGGGTCTTGTGTCTTTTTTTTTGGCAGATTCCTTTCAGACTTTCAGATTTCACTATGGATTCAGCTCTGCCAACACCTCTCCAGAGTAGCAGCCTGAGTAAATGCAAGATACCCAAGACACAGTGGTCGTTCCAATCTTTTGTCTCTGCCAAGCTGATTTTTAAAAATTTTTGATCTGAGGAAGTTTGCATGCGCAGATGGTCAGAGATGCTGAGGTGGCACTCAGTCACAGAAAACCCAAAGGGCGTGTGACCTCGGCTCGCAGGCATCCTTGGACACATGGAAGATTCTTTTCTGACTACAGCTACAACTCCTGAATTGGGAAGGCACCATCTTAGCAGGAATCAGCTCTGCTTTACAGTGGTCTTAGAAGGTGATGAGGCTAGACTTGTACCACTTGGAATCTCCATGTTTGAATGATCCACAGGGTGAAGGCAGAGTTTGCATTCACATCCTATACCCATGAACTTCAAGAAGAACTCCATAGAGATGAGTAGTTCAAGATTTCTTGCAACAGTTTGGCCATGGCTCTCCTCCTGTGTCAGCACCACTCTGCCAACATAGAAGAGTGCTCTGGCTCCAGCTTCAGGCCATGCCACAGTGCTGTGTTCACCTAGTCTCTTCTTTGATTTCAGGGAATTGCACTAAAAGTAAGAGGGCAGAGCATTCACTCCAAGCGAGACTTAATCACTCATCTCTTTACAGTTTATGCGAGTCTTCTCCCATATTATTTTCAGTGTTTAAACTATTTTTGTTGCAAAATGTAACACATTATAGAAAAAGTGTACAGGAGAGAGATGCGTGTTATAATGACATACTGCACAGCACTAAGACTAGCTGCTAGAGTTGCATATGGAATATTCTCCAACAACTCCCATATTAAAAGTTTCATCTCATCTTGGCAGTACTGACAGGCAGTGACACTTTTCAAGGGTAGTGTCTAGAGGAGGCCTTGGTTCATTGAACACGGTAGGAATTCTGTGATTTTGCCTTTTCTATTTCCCACCACAGGTGGGTTGCTTTGCCCTTTCACATGCTTCCAGTCGTGCTATATTACCTTGCCACAGGCCCCAAAGCAGCGGGAACAAGCCATCATAGAATGGAACCTCTGAATCTGTGAGCCAACATAAACCTTACCTCTTCACAAGTTCATTCTCTTAGCTGTCTGTGGCAGTGACGGAGAGCCTGCTAACATGCCGACCGTGGCCGGTACCCCATCCTCCCACCCTCCTGGCCTCTGCTCTACTTTTTCACCCAGCAGGCACTGCTATTGCCATCCCCAACTACTGCCATCACTTCCTTGCTGCAATTCATTCTTCTACCATTTAAGCATGAGTCCCTTAATGTGGTAATTTAGCTCTGGCACCCACACGTAAATAAATTATGTAGAATGTGTGTCTTTTTGTATCTGGTTTCTCTCACTTATTAGGATTCTGAGATTCCATGTTATCACAGCTACAGCTCATACATTTTTATAACTGATTACTATTTACCACTTGAGTATATCTATTACTGTCTGTAATGTACCACAGTTTTTATTGCCCTTCCAGTTTATGGAGGTATGGTTGTTTCTGGTTGTGTAGTATAGGATTAATGTTGCTGAAATACTCTGTTCCCTGTTATGTCTGGATATACATTTACATTTGAGCTGTACCTCAGAGTGAAACACCTTTGTTACAGGTGTTACTACTAACCATTAATTAGCAACACCATCTTCCTGAAGTCTTGGTATCAACTAACACTCATCAGCTATTAAGAATGATAAGTTTGAAGCATTTATACTGAAGTGGATGCCACTTGAACATATACTCATAAGTGAAATAAACCAGACACACATGTGTAAATATCGTATAGTCTCCCTAGTATAACAAGCGAAAAGCAGAAATACAAAAGGAAATGTATAACAAGTAAAATCAATTGAGTCAGATAAGGCAAAGTGAATGG
>PVKA01010239.1:0-65136 GCA_004027165.1 Ctenomys sociabilis
GGGAGGGCATGAGAGGCTGAAAATATGGAATTACAGGGAATGGGTGAGTAAAAAGACAGAAGGGAGGGTGGATGGGTGGATGGGTGGATGGGTGGGTGGATGGGTGGGTGGGTGGGTGGGTGGATGTGTAGAAGGAAGAACGGATGGGCAGATGTGCAAGTAAGTGGATAGGTAAATAGTCATTCATTAAGCCTGAAGGACTGATTTGATGTTGGATCAGACAACAAGAAATCTGAGTTTAACCTGAACATGGTGGTGTATACCTATAGCCCCACTACTAGCCAAGAGAAGAAGATTTTTTGAACCCCACTCAAGGACAGCCTGGAAAACAGTGAGACCTTATCTCAAAATAATGAACAAAGAAAGAAGGAACGTAGGAAGCAAGGAGAAAAAGGAAGGGAAATGAGAGAAAGAAAGAAGGAAAGAAAGAAAGAAAGAAAGAAAAGGATTCTGAGCTTAGGCCTCACCTGTTCTAGATTCTTTATTTCATTTACTTGTTACATGGGGACACAACGATATACAGCATGCAAGTCATCCAGAACTGGGTTAACATTCACTGAACACACAAACTGTTCCATGTGTGTCATCTCAAAGCCTTGAGGCATACTAAACAATGATGTACTAAACCCTGTTTACATATTGGTGGATTCTGCAAAGTCTTGCTTGTCCTGGAACTGTGTGTGCTGCTCTGAGGAGCCTAACTTCTTGCAGCTAGGTTGTGCTCGTGAGGGTGAGTTGACAGGCTGGGTCTCTGTTACTACTGCCAAGACTGAGGGTGGACAGTGGCCCTTTGAGGACCTCTCCAAGCCATGGCTTTTCTCTTCCAGAGTTGTCCCTCTGCCCGTTCAAGACCTTCTAGATGGCATCACAGATATCCTCAATAAAGTCCTCCCTGAGCTGGTGCAGGGCAAGGTAATAGGGCAAGAGTGGGAGTCCTCTGCTCCATGGGGCCTCAAGTGTCCCATGCTGAAAAATAGGCTGTGGAAGAGCTCATCTCCATTCACCAGTGTGCCCATCGGTTCCATCTTTCTCAGTTTCTTCTCTATCTTCCTACAAATCCGTTGACTGGCTCGAGCTCAAGGCCAGCTCCTATGCATGGCCGCATCACAGTGGACTGCCCTGAGAATTCCCTGCCCAGCCCCTGGGGCCAGAGACAGGAAGTCTTCTGGCCACACTCGGGAGTCTCCTATAATCAGAAACTCATCCCTCCCAGAGCACTCCACAGTCATCAGAGAAGGCACCCCAGGCTTGTTGTGTAACTTGGAGCACTTTACAACACCCCCTGCCTTCAATTTCTGTTCTTTTTAATGTGTATGTATAAAGATTATTCCAGGCAACATTCAGACATAGAATACTAAGAGAAAAATTTCCCTAGAAAACCCATCCTGGGGGTTGCTGCTACTCCCTGAGGGTGCCCTTGACCTCACTCCTCTCTCTGCCTCTGGGTAGGTGTGCCCTCTGGTCAACGAGGTGCTCAGACACTTGGATGTCACCCTGGTACATGATATTGTTGGTAAGTATTATTCCAAGCCTTTTCTTCCCTCTGCAGAAACAGTGATATCCCCAAGGTGTTTGGGGCCTACACACTATGGGACCATTATGTCCCTTGGGCCCCAATTTTCCCTGTTTGGAGTTTCTTTGTTCCTCTGAATTATCTGTATAATTTTGAACTAGCTAGCCTGCCTCTCCCTCAGTGCTGACCTTAAGAACAGTAGGGCTGTGTGGTAGAAGAAGGCCCAGCCTCTCCCACACCTGAGCCTGCTGGGTTTCTAGTGCTCCAATTCTCTGGTCCTGTGACCATTGAAGGAGTGTGGGCTCTTCCTTGGCCTCTTCCTCTCCAGATCATTGATCTCAGTCTGGTGACTTTATTTTCCAGAATCACTGATCCATGGGCTACAATTTGTCATCAAGGTCTAGGCTTTCCAGGAAGGGAAGTGGTGCTCTACTGAGCCGGTAAGTGCTATTCCCTGTACCACGGGATGTGGGGGTGGCTGTTAAGGTAGAAGGCAGCGAGAGGGTAGGAGGAAATGCCTGGCGGAGAGGAAATGTTTATATGAGCTCACAGTTTTGGAGGTTCAGTCCATGACTGATCGGCCCTCCTTTTTTTGGCGAGGTACCTTATCATGGTAGGAGCACATGGAGAGTAAAACCACTCCCTTAGCAGCCACAAAACAAAAGGAGAAAGAAGTAATGGATGAGGCTCTGCTCTCCCCTTCAAGGCAACACCTCTAGGGACCTGAAGGCCCAAAGAACCCTGTGCTGTAAGGGTTCCACCACCCGACAGCAGCACCTAGGACCAAGCCCTCAGCACAGGGCCTTTGGAGAACATTTGAGATCAAATTATAGCAACATCCGGGGACCACCAGAGATATAGCTCAGCAATGCTATGCGTGCCTGGCAAGCATGAGGCCATGAGTTCATTCTCATACCTTCAAAAAATAAAAAAAGAGACAAACACTCACACAGACGTACACAGGAGTATATAGAGATGTCCACAGAAATCTGGTAGAAGTAGAAAGACACAGGTGCCACAGCACAGCCACAAAGAGAAACGTACATGGTCATGGATGAAGACATATGCATACATACACATGCACGCATGCCAGACGAAAACACACATGATACAGATCCAAATATCCTCATACCAGCATGCCCACGAGTGCATGCGCACGTATGCAGGCACCGCATGCAAGCCTACATAGATTCAGTCATAACTCACTCAAACATAGGCACAAGAAGCCTTCAACCTCAGGCTCCTCTCGTCCCACTGGCGGGCAGGTTTGATGTTGGGCCAGCACCAGTAAGAGTCTTCTACACTCTCCTCCCTACAGAACCATTACTTGCTGCTCACTGCATCGCTCCCTCCCAGCCTCTGGAAGAAGGCCTACATGCTGACAAGTGACAAAGCTACTTTCTCCCCAGGGAACCTTCTCACTCTCTATTGTCACCAGCCATGAGAACATCCCTCGATCCATATCAAATAAATGTGCTCTTCTTTGCACTAAGGTCTCGTTCTTCACCATCATGTGCAGGTGAATGGCCTGCGAAGAGCCCCCAACCAGAGCTTCAGAATGTACATCACAGACCTATTGGTCTTAACAAGTGCTCAGAAGTGTATAGATTTCAAACAGCTGTCTGGCCTTCCTCAGGAGGATGCCCAGGGCCTGGCTAGAGGGAATACGTCAGGCACAGATGACGACACACAAAGCTGCCAACACGACATGTTCAGGAGGTGGGCCCAGAGTGTGTGCACAGGGGGCAGGCCAGGTTCCTGTGTGTTTCTCAGGCTGGGGGTCCCCAAGAGGACCAGAATGCAGGCAGCTGAATTGATTCCAGCAGGAAGAGTGCCTCGGCTGTAACTAGAAAGTGTGATGTTAGCCCCCTAGGAGGCCCTGAAGGGCCCATTCAAGAAGCAGAGGGACAAACAGGACATGTGCCATCCGCTTTCTTGGACTTGGTCATACTGCCCTGTTTTCTATTGTCTGAGGGAAAGGAGAATAACTGTGACACAAAGGGAAGGTGAAGAGGAGGCTACTCTGGTCCAAAGTGTTAACTGCTGAGGGTTTGAGAAATCAAGGACACTGGTCTTACATTTAAGTTATATCAGGGAAGAGAAGCACCCTGAGCTCACCAGCCACACCAGATCCATAAAAACCGGGCCATGGAGGTATCTCAGTGATCTAAGCACCTGCCTAGGCAAGCACAAGGACCCAGGTTCAATCCCTGGTACCACAGGGTGCTGGCCCCACCCGAGGCACGCCAAGCCAGCCCCCAAGGCCAAGTGTGGTGGTCACACCTGTAATCCCTGTGCTGGGGAGGCTGACACAGGAGGACCACTATGAGTCTGAGCTGTGTAGTGAGACCCCATGCCAAATACATAACTAAATAAAAACTGCAATACCTTCACCTGAATTACACAAAAGGAAGGATGCCCAACATTGGGGGGAGTGCTGTACTCATTAGTCTACACCGTGGAAGCACCTGAGCGGCCAGGTTCAGGGATAGTATTATATAGCACTAAAGCCATAAGGCACTGAGCCTCCACTCATACCCAGTGAAAATAAGGAGTTGCCATTCAAAAGGGACGCGTCACCTACAATCTCTAGCATATGATAGGAGTTAAAACCACACCCCACTTATCCCTGTGCACCCCGCAATGGCAGCACTTCAGTCATCTGTTATGCCCTGGGGAGCTGGCCCCGCCCTAGAACAATGGTCTTGTAGTTTCCTTGGCAACTCTGCTCAGGGCTCCAAACTGCTGACCTGGCTATCAGACCCAGGCCAAACAGAGCATCAGGCACTGATTACCGCCCCTGGGTACAAACTCTAAGCATGTCTACTTGCTGAAATTCCATGGGGTCTCCAAGGAAGCACCACAGAGTCACACACAAAATGGAACAATGCTTTTTTTACATAGTGGAGCGCCTAGGCAAGATCAGCCTGAATGATCTGCATTATGTCCCCATAGTTGATAAATCCAAGCACCCTGTAACTGGTGCAAGGCAACCAGCTAGTAGGTACTGCCCTTGGGCCAAAGAGGTCCCACCGTATTCTCCACAGAGCCTAAAACACTGAAAATTAAAGACCACTGAAGCATACATGTGAGCTTAACAAAGGCATAGATACTGAGTTTGCAACAGAAAAACAATTTCCATACAAGGCACAGCAGCGTGGGCTCTCTTCTCCTACTAAAGAAATTTCTCAGGCCCAATGTTCACTCTTCTGTCGTCAGAGGGCCAAGAGGTGGCACCCACGAGGGTGTGTGCCCAGGATAGCACTAAGCTATCCAAGCAGAGACTGTAGACACACATGACAGAGAACACAGACTGCACAAGAATGGCTTAGAAAAGTTACTAAAATAAGTACAATAATCTATAACAATACTGGTTAACTCTAACAAACTCTGGACAGGCAGAAGAATCCAATTTCCAAAACTTGCATGTCATATTTTTAAAGTATCCAATATTAAACACAAAGCTATTAAACATTCAAAGAAAGATGACAATAACCTGTCCCTGAAGAATCCCAGATGCTGGACTTGCTAGACAAAACCTTAAATTTATTACTTTAAATACATTTAAAGAGCATATGTCTAAGAAAGCATTTTTACACACTAAAGAAATTGTTAGAACAACATCTTCAAAAGAAAATTTCAATAATGTGACAGAAGTTATTGAAAAAGAATGAAACAGAAAATAATGGAGTTTAAAAATCACACTAAAATAAAAAATTCACCAAAGGAGCTAAGCAGTAGTTTTCAGCAAGCTGAAGAATCAGCAAGTCTGAAGGTCAATGAATTGATATTCTCCAGTCTAAGGACTAGACATAGAAAAATAAATTAAATACACATCCTCAAAAGCTTGCCATCAAGAACAACAACTACACATCATGGTAGCCATAGGAGAGGAGAGATAATATTTGAAAGAAATAGTAACTGAAATTTTAACAGTTTCGATTTAAAAATAATTCTTAACATGTTCAAAAATCTCCATGAAGAATAAGCCTAAAGAGACTTACATTAAGACTCATCATAAAACACTATCAAAAGACAAAGAAAGACAAATGCGGCCACTCCAGCCCCCATAATTGAAACACCTAGAAAACAAAGTCTTGGTGAAAAGAAAAAAGACGTAGATCTCTGGGAATTAGGAGGGAGATGGCAGAAAAACTAGAAAGTCAGAGAACTGAAGAAAACATAAAACATTCAGGAAAGGAACCTGGTTCCCAAGATGATGGAGACCACGACAATTCTGATGCCCAGAGCAGAGACCTAAACTCTTGGACTGTGAGTTTTTAAGTTTTTAGTCTACTTAGGGTGAAAAGTGTGGGAAGACGGGAAGGTATTATCAGGAAGAAATTTTGCCAAGGACACCTGGAGAAGAGAGGGAACCGAAGCATAGGAATAAGAGATAAGGAATGGGGGTGAGTCTTCCTGCTGTGAACAACCCATTTTATCTGGGAACAAAATAGGCCCAAATTCCTCAGCTGAGGGCAGCGATACATACAGCTGCCCTAACGTCTGCTTACCTGCTCAGGGGCTTGTGTACCAAACGTGGTACCAGGGATCACACCTGGATCCTTGTACTGGCCAGCCGGGTGCTTAGACTGCTGACGTATCTCCCTGGCCCTCATTCATTATTTTAAAGAAAACTACAGAGAATTAGAATGGAAGTCTCTTATTTTTGTCTAACAAAAATGTTGCAAGAGGTAACCAAATACAGGCCCTATAAATACTGATAGCTGGGAAAGAGTTGGAAAAATCTTCAAAAGGCACAGAGCAGTGGACACATCATTGCCCCGGAAGCATTTCCAACTTGGAATGTGGTTTGTTCAGTTCTGAGTCTGTTACAGACCCCACTGTGAGCAGCTTCTGATTTGGATAACAAGGAAATAAAAGAGCTCCCAACAGAGGAAGCTGCTGGAAAAGTGGAATCCTTCAAAGGGACATTTCAGCAGGAGCTGGAGCCTTTAGAAAAACAAACAAACATAGGGTTTATTGAGAAACTTGTGGGTTTTAAAGGGAGAAGCATCCACAAAAGGGGAATCATTGCACCCTTCTTGCTTCTGATTGGAATTCAAGATGATGATAAGGGCGAGGAGGCTCTAAGAGAAAAGCTGACTTCTCAGGGACAGAAGTCTTTGCGAAATGGTCGGTCGCCACCGCCAGAGGTGTTCGGGGGAGAGACCAATTTTATCTGCAAGGCTTGGAAAAAACAAACCAGCAGAAATCTGTCGCGACCTCTAAAGACTGTCTCTTTCTAGAACATCTGTCAGTACTCTTTGTAGGATTAGTTTGGTGATCACGAGTTTCTTCAGTTGTTCTTTGTCATGAAAGAATCTTACCTTGCCATTGAATTTGATAGTTTTGTAGGGTGTATCAACCTGGACCGGAAGTTGTTTTCTTTCACGATCTGAAATACTTCACTCCAAGCTCTTTATGGATTTGGGTTGAAAAATATGCTTTGACCCTGATGCACTTCCCACTGTGGGTGGTCTGGTTCCTCTCTCTAACAGCTCTTAATATTCTGTTCTTTTGCTGAATCCCTACATCTTTGATTATTATGTGTTTAGGTGTAGGTTTATTTTGATTATGGCTATTTAGAGTTCTATATTACTCACTAAGTATATGTTGAATTTTTTTTTTTCAGATTCTTTTCTTATGCTTGGAAAATTTTCTGCTACTACTTCTGCAAGCAGTTTTTTTATGTCATTTGGACTGACTCCTGCTGTTTTCTTGATACCTACCTATTAGTCTTCTATTGTTTTTCTTTACATCATCTTGTAGCTGCTGAAATGTTATTTCCTGGGTCCTTGTTAATTTTAAGAGATCTTTCCTTTCATGTTCATTAGCTGTACCACTGTCTTCAAGATCTAACAGTCTATCTTCAGTTTCATCCAAGTGGAAAATTATCAATTTCCCGAATATCTGTTTGAATCTGTTTCGTGCATTCTAATTATTTCCTGTATTGTTTATTCAATGTTTTCATCACTTTTCTATTCTATCTTTTTTTTTAAATCTATGTCTTCTTTAGTTGTGCTGAGCAATTCTTTCATGATTGTTTTCATTTCTTTTTTTTTTTTTTTTTTTTTTTTTTTTTTTTTTTTTTTTTTTTTTTTTTTTTTTTTTTTTTTTTTTTTTTTTTTTTTTTTTTTTTTTTTTTTTTTTTTTTTTTTTTTTTTTTTTTTTTTTTTTTTTTTTTTTTTTTTTTTTTTTTTTTTTTTTTTTTTTTTGACCTGAGAGATTATTTCTGATCTTATTTCCTCTATAGCTTGATGGACTTATTTTTTTACCTTGTTTGCTATTATTTTAGGAATTTCAGTCGTGTGCTCCCCAGGACCCTACAGCTGCCTGGCACGTTCCTAGATGTTGGGCTGGGTGCCTGCACAGCTGCCATCCTGCATGCTGCGCCCCTTGGGGCTAGGGCCCCCACCTGCATTGTCCTAAGTTCTCAGATCCCTAATTTCCTTTTCAGTGACTTTGTTATTCATTTACATGAAGGTTATTGATTTTTGAGAGTTGATTTTTTATCTTGCTATCCTAGTGCATCTAGTTATTAAATCTAGGAATCTTTTAATGGAATTTTGGGTTCTTCTATAAAAAGTGTCATGTCATCTGCAAATAATGATATTTTAGCTTCTTCATTTTCTATCCTATTTTTTTTTATTTCTTTCTACTGGCTAGTTGCTCTGGCTAATGTTTCCAGAAATATATTGTGTAAGAGTGATGACAATGGACATTCTTGTCTTATTTCTGATTTTAGAAGAAAGTTTTCAGTTTTTGACTATTTAGTGTGAGGTTGGCTGTTCATTTGTCATAGATGGCTTTTATCAAATTGAGATAAGAAACTTCCATTCCAATTCTCTGTAGTTTTCTTGAAAATAATGAATGAGGGCCAGGGAGATGCCTCAGCAGTCTAAGCATCTGGCTGGCCAGGACAAGGACCCAGGTATGATCCCTGCTACCACATGCATGCTGGTCCTGCTCCAGACACACTGACCTGACCACAAAAGCTGGGTGCAGTGGCACACGCCTGCAATCCCAGCACTGGGGAGGCTGGAATAGGAGCATCACTATGAGTCTGAGGTGCGTAGTAAGACCCTGTACCAAATACATAAATAAATAAACATTTTTTTTTTAAAAATCATGAACGGGTGTGGGACTTTGTTAAATTCTTTTTCTGTATCTGTTGAGATGATGGTGTGGGCTTTGTCCTTAGTTCTGTTAATGGGGGGCATTACATTATTGATTAGTGAATGTTAAAACGTTCCTGCACCCTTGGGACGAGCCCCTCTTTGCTGTGGTATGTGATGGCCTTGACGATGTGCTACATTCTGTTTCCTGGTGTCTTACTGAGAATTTTTGCATCAACCTTCAGGGAGATTGGCCTGTAGTCCTCTCTTTTGTTTGGATCCATCCCTTGTTTTGGTACCAGGGTAATGCTCACTTCCAGGAACAAGTTTTGGAATATTTCTTCTCTTTCAATTTCATTAAAGAGTGTGAGGAGTAGTGGCATTAAATTTTTCTCTAAATTTAAATTTTGAGTTGAGTGTGTTCCTTGTATGCAGAATACTGTTGGATATTTCTTCATCCATTCTTCCAGTCTGTTTCTTTTAAAAGGCAACTTGAGACCGTTTATGCTGAAGGTTATAGCTGATATGTATTGGTTCATTATTTCATTTTATTGTACTACTGTCAGTTCCATATTGGTAGCTGATAGTTTTAAAATTACTTCTTCAATTTCATTGACTGATCTTGGTTTATTTAGAGCTGTTATATCTTCTTGATTTAGCTTTGGTAATTTATATGCATCTAGTGATCTGTCCATTTCTTTTGTGTTTTTCATTTTATTATGGCATAAGTTCTCTAAGTAAGTATTCATGAGAAACATGGATCTCCGCAGGATCCATTGTTATTTCAACATTTTCATTCCTAATTTTATGGATTTAAATATTTTCTTTATTTTTCGTAAGGTTTATTTTTTATTTTATTTAATTCTTCAAAGAATCACCTCCATTTATCTCTGTGTTTTTTCTTAGTCTCAATTGCACTAATTTCTACTACAATCTTAGTTTCCTCCTTCATACAAACTTTGGGCTTGACTTGTTCTACTTTTTCAAGAACATTGCAAAGGCCAGCCTTATAGCTCAGCAGACTCAAGGGCCCAGACAGGCAGAGCACAGCGGCTGGGTCTGAACTCCTGGTGGGCTGGCCAGCCCCACCCCCGAGGCACACTGAGAAGGCGATTGAGACCGGGCGTGGTGGCAGGCGCTCTTGCAATTCCAGCACGTGGGAGGCCGAAAGTAAGAGACTCACTACCAGTCCAACCTGCAGTGAGACCCTGGGGACCCTGTATGCCCTGTGCTAAATGCAAAAAAAGAAAAAAGAGAACATTGCAGTTCAACATTAGGTTGTTTATTTGGGCTTGCTCTGTTTTTCTGATGTGGGAATTGACCACGATAAATTTCCTTCATCATAATGCTTTTATTGCACCCCATAACTTCTATGGACCTTATTATTTAATTGTTCAAACTGCCTAATTTCTTCTTTAATTTCAGCTGTGACCCGTTCGTTGTTCTGGTGGATTTTATTTAACTTTCATGTGCTTATGAAGTTTTGTGTTTTCCTTTGCCTTTTATTTCAGTATGATCTGATAATATGTGTGGGATGATTTCAATTATTTTGTGTTTACTTAAGCATGTTCAGGGGCTAGTGTGTAGTCTGTTCTGGAGAAAGTCCCAGGCATTGCTAAGAAAAATGTATCTTCTATTGTTGAGGGGTCAAACACTCCGTAGATATGTACTAAGACCATTTGTTTAAAGCTTTGTTTCAGCTCTGATATTTTTTGTTGATTTTTTAAATCTAATTATCTGTTTGTGACAGTGAGGTATTGATGTTTCCCATTATAATTTTATTCAGGCTTGTCTTATTTTTTCAGATTCATTAGTATTTGTTTTATATAGTTGGGTACACTGGTATTTGGTACATGTATACTTGTAATTGTTATCTCTTCCTCTTGGATCGTTGCCTTAACAAATATGTAGTGACCATCTTTGTTTCTTCTGATCAGTCTTGGCATGAAATCCACTTTGTCTGCAAACAGAATCACTCGCCCCAGTTTTTCTCAGGGTCCTGTCACATGGAGTATTCTTTTCTATCCTTTGCCTTTCAGTCTATGCATTTGTTTTTGACTTGAATGTGTTCCTTGCATGCAGAATATTGTTTCTTCATCCATTCTTCCAGTCTGTTTCTTTTAAATGGTGAGTTGAGACCATTTACACTGATGATTATAGATGATATGTATTGGCTTATTTTTCATGTTGTTGTTTTTTAATTAATTTTATTGAGAAAGAAACTGCAATAAGACAGTTTCAAAATAGGTTAGTAGGGCATTTACAATAATTAATACTTTGCATATTGTTGTTTTCATAGTAATTATCCATAGTACAAGATGTAGACATGGTATCTTATCTAAACACTAGTAGTACAAATCTTTCTTCTCATTGAACTAAGAGAAAGTAGCTGTATAGCTAACCTAACTAATTTGTATACACAGATACATAATACTATTGTTAGTTCCATGTTCTTATCTTTTGTTTAATTGCTTGTTCTGATTGACATTTTTTTCCTATTAATATTCCTGTGTTTGTCCTCTTAATTATCTTGTTCTAATAGATCCTTCAGAGCCTCCTGTACAGCTGGTTTGTTGATCATGAATTTCTTCAGTTGTTCTTCATCATGCAAGTATATAATTTTTCCATTGATTTTGAAAGTTAGTTTTTTGGGGGGTACATCAATCTGGATTGAAGATTATTTTCTTTTAGGGCTTGAAATACCTCACTCCAAGTTCTTAATTTGAGGGTTTGTGTTGAGAAACCCATGTTCTGTGATCCTCATGGGTTTCCCTCAGCCAATTATCAATGATAAAAGAACAAGGGGAAAGAAAAGAACAGAAAAGGCCCTGCTTGCTCCCTTCTGTGCTGCAGGTCTTTGTCCGCATGCACCAGGCTGGTTCACATAGCTTACCGCCTGCTGACTCCTACTGTGACTGTTGCTTTAGACTTTTCCTACTCCTAGCTCTGACTGCATCATGTGCACCCTAGGCAGAGTCCTCCTGCGTTTCTGGAGTCCCATCAATGGGAGGGAGTGAGAACTGGTCTTGAACTCTCGTCCTGCAGTCGCTGCGGCTCCAGGTTTGCTTCTTTGGAATGGTGAGTTGAGACCATTTACACTGATGGTTATAGGTGTGTGTTGGTCATGGTCACCGCATGAGCAGTGAAGCCATTTGGAACCCTCCTGCTGCTGAGCGCTATAGATGTGCATCAGAGGCGCGATCAGGAAACCATCTGGGAACCACCTTTTGCCAATCACCACAGTTTCCCATTGTCTCTCTCTAGAATGTGCTTTGGAACATTTTGTAGAGATGGCTTGGTGGTCATGACTTTCTTCAGGTGTTCCATATCATGGAAGTACATTATTTCTCAGCTAGTATTGAAAGACAACTTTGTGGGGTGCATCAATCTGGGTTGGAGGTTGTTGTTTTTTTTCAGGGTTTGAACTATTTCCCTCCAAGCTCTCCTTGAATGAAGGGTCTGTGGCTGAAAAGTTTGTTGTCATTCTGATGTGCTTCCTTTTATAGGTGATTTGTTATTTTCTGTAACAACTTTTAGTATTCTGATCTTGTGTTGAATTTCTGAAATCTTTAAATTTTTTTTAAATTTGAGACAAGACAACTCCCCTACACAGTTCAGGCTGTCCTGGAACTCACTTTAGCCCAGCTAGCCTTGATCTTGCAGCACTCATTCTGCCTCAGCTTTCCAACTGCTGGGATCACAGCCAGCTGGAATCTTGACTATTACATGCCTTCTATAGATTATTTTTATGATGGTCAATCGGAATTTTATATGCCTCAGTTACTGTATGTGAAACTCTTTTTTTTTTTTTTTTTTTGCTTTAAACAATTTACTTAACTGAAATGGACTTCTATTTGTTTCTGAAGTGACTTCCTTTAATTTGATACATCTTTTCCCCATGATGATTTACAGGATCTTCAAGCCAATATAAATATCTTATAAATATTTGATTATTTGGGTATACACCTGCCCAATAACTCAGCAATCTTTCAGCAAGAAAAACACTGGAGTATGGACTACACACAATTACTAGGCACAGTGAACATCTGCTGCAAATATTTCTGAGGTAAGAAGGCACCACATACGTATTCAACTAAGAAATCCACCCTACAATACAGGATGGTTTTATTTTTACATGAGACCTAGAACACGTAAGCTGCCAATTAGGTACTGAATGGCAGAGCAATGCCCCAGTTTATGCCATGAATTCCTAGGGAATCGGTTCCAACAGCTCAGGCTCCTTCCCACTGGTCCTCACAAAGTGTGCTTCTCTGGAAGGGGCAGGCTGGCATTTCAGCTGAACCCGGGTACCTTTCTCTCTGGCTTCCTTCTTTTTCTGATCATTTTCCTTAACACGTTCCAGGAATCTATCCCGACTTTGTGAGTGTTTAATATGCTCAATACGCACATTAATCCTCTTGGCAAGTGTCTTGCCCTTAACTCGCTTGTCTGCAACAGTGCCAACAGCATGCTGGGTAATGCTGTAGACTCTTCCCGTTCTGCCATGGTAACATTAGTGAGGCATTCCTTTTTGCACAGTACCCATTCCCTTGATGTCTACAATATCACCCTTTTTTGTAGATTCACATGTAGGTGGCCAAAGGAACGACCCCATATTTTCTAAAAGGCCTGGAAAACATATACTGGGTTCCCCTCCTCTTGCCCTTTGTGTTAGTCATTTTGGCAAATTCCTGGAAGATGGCGGTTCCGGCTGAAAGGATGAAACTCTTTTTCATACATGGGAAGTTTTCTGCCACTACTTGTGTGAACAGGTTATTTATGTCTTTTGCACTGTCTCCTGGTTTTTCATTGATTCTGATCAAACTTATGTTATTCTTCTTGGCATCTTCTAGAAGTTTTAGGTTTGATTTTTCATGGTCTTTTGCAATTTTTAATAAGTCTTTCCTTTCATGATTGCTCACTGCAAACTTGTGCTTTGGTTCTGGTATTCTGACCTCATATTGGCTTACTCTGCTGCATATAATTTCAAGAGAATTTTTAGCTCCTTAGATACCTTTCTGAATCTGTTTCATGGAATCCAGTATGATGGACATTCTTGGTTTTCATCATTTTCCTAAGCTCCTCTATTTTTTTAAATATGTATCTACTCTAGATTCACAAATCATTTCCTTCATTATGGACTTCATCTCTTTAGATGTGTGTGTAAGTTTTTCTGATTTTTTGCTAGAGACTCGTTTATCTGCTGCTGCTACTATTTCAGAATGTTGAACTGAGGGCTCTTGGTTTCATCCACCTCAAAGTCCCCTGGATTTGCTTTGGATGAACTAGAGGTCTGTGGTTGCATTTTGTTTCTGTGCCTTCTCATTTTCTGCATTGATGTCGTAAATTCCTTACGGTACGTAGCTTATTTTCCTATATGCAGAACTCCTTAAGGAAGGACCTGTTTTCAGGAGTGTTTTATAAATGTGGATGGCTTTTGTCCTTTGAGTCTATCCCATGATCCTGCATCTTCAGTTTATTAGAGACGAATAATTGCGCCTATTTGGCCTAACACCTACTTCTTTGGTAGTGAGCTATAGTAGTGGTTTATGACCCCCAGAAAAATCTTGGTATTGGCATACAAGGAAGAGGAACTAACCACAATAACTGTTTCACTGCAGCCCAGGTAATAACAACCAGCAATAACGATAGCATCCAGTAAGTCTAGCCAATGACAGTCCGTGTTAATTTTCTACCTTTATCCACAGGTACAAGGTTTATTTTTCTTATTAAACAAGAAAATCTAAAACCATAAAACTAGATACAGCAAATATCTCCTCAGTGGAGTGATTTTAACTGCAGGTAAGAAATTTAAAAGGATAAGGAGGAGAAATTCGAGAAATAGAAGACAGACTGAAGCAAGGCTGAAGAACAAGGGAAGAGACCACCCAACCTTGGGGACCCTGGTGGCAAGGACAGGAGGAAACAAAGGAAGGAAACTAAAAATAAGAACAAAACGAAACAAAAAAAAAACACTCCAAACAAAGTTCACTGCCAGGAAGAAACAAAAATAGTCAAGAAAAAAGGTGTTTCTCTGTGATTTCAAGCCTGTGATTGTCTTCAGCATCCACGATTTTGTGGTGCTGTATAATTGGAGTGTGTTTCCACTGTCATTGGTAGACAGGACAAAGACAGATTCCAGGTGCGTGCTGGGTGATCGCAGCAAGCCTGAAGTAGGATTAGAGCCAAGAAGCCCGCAGTAGGAAAAGGGTAGGACGCCAGTGCTGTTGTTTTTAACGTCCATGTGATATTTTTTACTCCCAGCCTTTCTATGGATGGCACGGTGCCTGGAGCTACAATTGTCACCTCTTCAGCATGAGTACTGAAGCCAAAAGGCCAACCAGTCACAGAAGCTGCTCTGTCTGTGTGTATACTGACTCACAAGACTCATTCAGTTTTTCCACTATGCACCCATTCAAAGACTTAAATTGTTCTGCAGCTATGGTTTTGGATAGCAACAAAAATGTGCATAACATATCTTTGCGCTGTTATGAAGTTTCCAATACCCATGAGCTTTCCTTGGGGACAACATTGCTGGCTCAGTCTATTGTAGTTTTCATTTTAACTGCTCCAAGATGAAAAAGGTTGATGTAATAGGAGACCCTGTAATCAGGGACCCCTTCCTTTGAGCCAAATCTAATAGCCTCTGATAGAAGTTCTGCTGTAGTTTATCACTTATGAATGCTTTTTATGAGGTGGATTTGGTGGATCCCAGTAGAAGGAATCTAGCATATTTATTGTTGGTTTTATCTGTATGGGCACTTGAAATTTATCAATCTCTAGGCAGGAATGAACCAATGTTTTTGAGAAATTAGAACATGTATATTCAAAACACAATCACTATAGTGTAAGAGCAGATTCAGGAAACAGCCAAGTTTAGAAATTTTTTATGGGACTAGAGTAGTGATTATAACCCATTGCTCTTAAATCTCTCTACTAATAATGACTAATGAAGTCTGAAATTTTGTCATAAGTCTCTCCAATTTTAGATGATCTTAAAAAAGAATTTAAGAATTTTTGTTGAGCTTCTGTAGATTTTATTGTTCTTTATCATTAATACATAACTGTACTCAGTTACCAGTGTAGCTAGAAATTGTCAGGTGTCAGTGATTTGAGTTTTTAACATCTATTTTATTACTATGGCATTGTTTAGTACATTTCATAGTTGTACTTTTCTGCTGGATGTTCCAGGCCACGTTAAAGTGAGAGCTGTATTAATTAAAATTAACTTCTTGCTGTCTATCAAGGTCAGTTAAATTTCAGATTTACTGTGGAAGCATGTACGGTACCTCTTATTTCTTCTGTCAGTGTCAGATGTCTGGATGAGTCATGATCATTGCTTGACCAAGTTGCTTTCTGTGAAAGCTTGGAAGATTCTCTCTCTTTGCGACTCTCCTTAGGCACTACACGTCATAGATTTCTTTCCTTTGTGGTTTGAGAATCTCCTCAGTCAGGAGGTTAGGAACTCACTGAATTATAGGATGTCACAGAAAAAGTTCACTTATGTCCTGGGTATTCACTGACCTCATAGAGCCTTCTTTATAGCCCATTTATCTTCTCAGATTTTGGTCTCCAGATCTTAGTTGTTGAATATCCAAAAGAGAAGGATAATTGTAGGGATTTGTTGGTCTCTCAGTGGTCTCCAAGAGAAAAGTGGCAAGAGGATTTTAAAAATAAAGACAAGAGATAATAGCTGAGGTCAGGTAGTTGAGCATGCCTGATTGGCAAAGGACCCCCAAACAACAGAAAGGGCATTTATTTGTGCCTTTGCAAAGCTACAAGACACAATGCTACCTAGAGACTAATAGCCCATCATATATAGGAAGTATGTTTTTCTCAAGACCTAGGGAGCTTGACTGCTTTAGGCCATCTGACCTCATCGTGCCCTCCCACAGATGATCAATTTTCAGCTGCAGTGGTTCCCAACAATCAATGACATTACATTGTAGTAGGAGCAGAGAACTTAATTGTTAAAACTTTATCTGGTTAATATTATTGCAGGCAGCTGCTTTCTCATTAATCAATTAGAGTCCTGTCCAATAATCTCTCCCCACCTTAAGGGATATTTGGTTCATTATCTTAACAATTTTTTGATTACCAAATGAGAAAATTAAATCTGATATCATTTTGATCACCCAAAAATCCAGGTGGAAGAATTCTTTGAAGTTTATAAGGCAAATTGTACTATGAACAAATGACCCAAACATGTAAAAGAAAAAAATGAAAAGAGAAAAAATCTTGAGGTCAAATAAAAAGGGAACAGTTGCTCACAGATAGAACAAGAAAATAAACAAGTACATCACTTAACAAACTGGATGAACAAACATCTTACAAAATCAGTGTGCAAATATATTTTGACCAAATTGAATTATAGTAACTTTTTTATAATTTTAGAAATTTAAAATTATAAATAAATTAGTCAGATTTTGTTATCAACTAGCAGAGATTTCTTACAAGAAGAATTTAGAAGGAATAAAATCTTTTATCTATAATTAATATTTATTTTTATATTTTAAGAATACTGAAATATTTGTTTTAAAAAAGGGTAATAAATGAAAACAAGAGACAAGAAAAAACCTCACAGGACTGTCCTGCTACAATGCTGTATACGGTTAGATTTCTTAACTTCTGTGTAAAAATATGTAAGTTTTATTCCTATTTTTAAAAATTTTTATTTATTTATTTTTGTTCACATTCAGTAGGGACTTAAAGTTTAACATATCAATACTTAATGGAAAATACCTGTTCCATGTCATGCCTAAGATAGTTGTTATTCAGACAGACAGTTAGGTTAAACCCAGCTGCGTATGTTGTAGAGTAATAGTAAGTTTTTCTTCTGGAGGGTTAATAGCCTAAGTTTGTAGACCAAAAACTAGAGAAAAGGAAGGGCTGCAAGGCCAGCCAACATTTTGGCCTTGGCCTTTCAAGGTCAGTGAAGACTCAGGAATAGGAGGACCTGCACTGTAACATCATGGAACTCAGTTGCATCCCAATTTTTCTGATCAAGGAGATTATGGAGCCACAGAGGAAAGTGATTTATGTGCCTAAGGAGAGTCACATGGAGAGAAAACTTTCTCTCAGCCTTTCACAGAGAGCAAATTGGTCAAGCAATGGCCGTGACTCATCCACATGGCTGACACTGACAAAGGATCTACAAACTGCGATACAAGGTTTCAGGATAAATCCTAAGGGATTTTGACTGACCTTATCTGATACAAGAGCTACATTTCTTGTAATATAGATCTTGCTTTATCTTGGTCTTAACCATCCAGCAGAAAAGTATAAAACGAGGTATATAAAGTAAAGCCATATTAATATGCTGAGCTGTAAAAGGCTCAAGTCAACAACTTCTGACATTGCCAGTCTTATGGCAAACCTAATACTATTACGGGCTACTGGATTATATTGGAATATTTTACTGAATTCATGCACCTATAATATTTAAATGACAATTTAATACCCTTCTCTGACAAAACTAAACAATAGGGATACAAATGAAGGACCATTTTGCATCTGTATATTCAAAACAGTTAGGATAGATATATAGCTACATTCTCCTAATTCAGTGAATAGAAAGATTTGTTCTAACAGTGTTTGTGGACAGGGTATCATGTCTGCATCTTGTAGAGCGAATAACCACTATGAAGACAACAATATGCAATCTATTAATTATTGAAACTGTCCTACTAATCAGTTTTTAAATTGTCTCATGTTGTTTTGCAATAAAATTATAAAAAATAAATAAAAAGTTTTTTGAAAGAATTTTTTTTTTAATTTTTAAACAAGTTTTCACTTTCAGCTTAGTTATCTCTATATATTCTATCACCTATTTAGACATATGATTTCTATTTTTAGTTACAATCTCCTAGGAATTCTGGGTTAATTCCTTCTATTGACCCTACATCATGTTTAGCCCCACCTTTGTCAGTCAGCTGTCTGCCAAGGCATCACCAGCCTAGGACGGCATTAGCTTCTTCAAAGGTGAAATCCACTCTCTCTATCTATGTGGATTCATTATACAGCTGGATAGCATGCTCTAGCATCCGGACAGATTATTCAGCATTCTCGATAAAGACACAAGCATACCCTTGACCCCAGGTAAATATCAAGCTAGGTCTCTTCCTAGCTTTTATCTCTTACTGGATTGATCGTAAGAGCACATAATGCCAAGTGAAGTCTATTATGAGTTGGGAGGAATCTCTCCCTTTTGTTTTTGTACTTCAATTTTGAGCATGCAGTGAGCACATTTAACAACTTTTAGACCTTGAGGATTATAAGGAATTTCTGTGGTAAGGGAAATACGAAAAATTTTACAAAACCTTTGGAAGGCAGCAATGTACATGTTGGGCTATTGTCATTATTAAGTGCCCACATGCAATGATCAATGATGTGTTTAGCCACTTTGCTAGTGGGGGAAATAGCAAAAGTAAACCCTGAGCAAGGGTCCACTAAGACATGGACCCAGCACAGAGTCCAACTCGGGAGTATGAGTGACATCCGCTTGTCAGAGGTGACTGACACGTCATGAGGGACACTGTCTAACAATCTGTTGAGCCTGTTCTGGAAAACGGAACTCTTTTCATAGGGCAGAAACATGTTGATGAAGGGTAGCATGGGATGCAGAAACCTGTTGGATGCTGTGCGAGGGAGTGATGGTGACAGCATCCAGCAATCCTCTATTGCAGAATTTTCTTCCGTGAGAAGCCCTGGTGACTGGGAATGGGACTATAAATGGCCAATAAAGCAGGGGGCATACAATGACCAAATAGCAAATCGGAGAGTGTGAAACGAACGAAAAGGAGCTTCCTGGTTGGTGTGAATGGCGGAAGTTTTGGTGTGGCACACCACACTGCAAACATAGATGCTGTCTGAAAAAAAAGGTTAATTGGCCCATTCGACAACTTGTAACTCAGTCTTTTGTGCAGGAGAGAAACCTGAATCTTGAATTCTAGAAGAGAAGAATATTACATAGCCTCCCCTGCCCTAAGATGACCCATCTGAAAATGGAAACACCTCTGACTGTGGGACCGAACTTATGTTTGAATGAAAGACAAAGGGTGTGTGTGAAGCAAATTGAATTAATTTGTATGAAGGATAATGATAGTAACACCAGGGAAGTTAGCTAAAGTGGTTTACTAAGGGAACCAAAGTTGCCACAACCGTTGTTGTTGAGCCAAAGAAAATGGAACAATACGACTTTGCACCTCAAGACCAAAGATCTAAACAGTGTATGTTCACCCATATGTGACCAGTTCTGCTGCAGCGTCATGAAAGAGAGCAATAGTTTTATGCAGAATATGTGACATATGTAGCCATTGTAAAGGACCCTGAGATTGCCAAGGGACCCCTATTGGCATATGTTGAGTTGGAAAAATAATTTTAAAACATTGGCAGAGATGGGTCAACTCTGGAAAGTTGAGCATTAGAGAGAGGCAGGTCAACTTTACCTAAGGCAGTTTTAGCTTCTGGCATTAGCACTCTTGAAGAATGTCAGAGAGAGGAGCTACCAATTAATATTACCAAATAAGACTGCAAATCAAATAGGGTTGATCCAAACACTTTGGGGCATAATATGTCTTTGTTAAATAAGGTGACCCAAATATGAAAAATGTGCCATAGTTTGCACCTTTCCAGGGCCACCACTAGGCCTGCCACTAGCTAAATGGAATTCTAGCATTAAGTGATTATTTAAACCTCAGTGCTCTCCGGTTGTATTTTTTTAATTTATTTTTTTGTATTTTAACTTGGAAAGTGAAAAATAGAAGCAAAAACAAATAGAAAAAAATGACATAAACAGGGTAACATACAACAATACATATGTTACAGATTTTCAAAACACGGATAGCTAATTTTATGTATTCTAAATAAAACAATCCAACACAGATCAGCAGTCCACAATAGTAGTGGGTTATCCACAGAAGTTGTTGACTTGAGCCATTCACAGCTCTGTATATTAATATGACTTTACTTTATGTACCCCCATTTTTATACTCTTCTGCTGGATGGTTAAGATTGAGTTGCTTTTAAAGCAAGACCTATATAACAAAAAATGTAACTTCTGTATCAGATAAGGTCAGTCAGGTACCTTCAGGGTTTATCCTGTAACCCTGTACTGCACTTCATACATCCCTTGTCAGTGTCACCTTGTGGATGAGTCACGGCCATTGCTTGACCAATTTGCTTCAGATTGTATTTTAAAATTTTATACCTGCTTGTAAAATACCAAAACTTTTCTATACTAAAAATTTTCAGGAATTTTCGCTTCTACATAAAAACAACACCAAACACACACAAAGAAAAATTCAAGATAAGGTTTATCAATCATAAACCACACAACTGAAAAAAAATAAATAAATAAATAAAAAACTGGCAATCAACCTTTATAGGTATCAAAAGAACACCAAGTGCTTATAAAAACTTCTTAAGTCAGTAGCATATCCTATATATGATATTAAAAAGAAAACTGTAATTAAGACAAGACAGTTTTTATTAGCTATATAATAAAAAATAAGGAATCTTGGACTATAACTCTTAAAGACCAAAGTTATTACTGAAAAACACATTTCCTGAGAGAAAGATAAGTGTCCATTTATGAGAAATATGTTCTTTTAAGTAATCTTTTAAAATACCCCCATTAATTTAAATCTTAGGAAATGTGATTTTTCCACAGAATGTATAAAAGACAAGGAGATACATGGACCGATGGACCCACAAAATTGTTGTAGCTCCCAACTCTTCACACAGGGTCAGACTGTGTATCTTATGTCAGACAACTCCACTAGAAGCAGAACAGGGGGGCCTGATAGTTAACAGAGGGATAGGAAAACAAAACCAAAAGAAAGTATTTTAAATCAATCATCTTAAGAGAAAAACATGAAGGCTTTTTTGTATTTTGAAAGTTGGGGCATTCCAAAGGCTGATGGAGTATTTTAAGTGCTCTGCCATTGTCTTTTTATTAACCAGTGTATTATCAGCTGTAAACCTCTCCTGAGTGAGAATGCGCAGCCTATACCAGAACAGTCCCTTTTAGGAATAGCTGAGAATGGTTCTTTTCTTCCTTGACTGTTTTTACCAAGCCCTTCAATGGGATGGATACCTTGTTGCAATATCAGATGAGTCACCACAGAGGTAGGGCTAACCAGAAGTGCCCCCATATCCTGTAACGCGTCACGACCCCATAGATTGACTGGTAAATGGGGGAGGACAAAAGATAAGAAAGATCCAGAATGGCCTTCTGCATCCCTAAGGTTAGCAACTTAGCACTTCTGCTATGGTGAAAAACACTGCCCAACCCCTGTAGTTCTGCACCTGTGTCTAAAAGCCTTTAAATGTTCTTTCTTTAATAAGCACTTCCACCTTAGGACAATCTTGTTTAATCTATTGAACCCAATAAGTATCAGAGAACAGGAAACCCTTGGATCTCCTTTCCTTATTTATAGATTTTTTTTTTTAATTTTTGTCATGGGAAGAATGGCCAATTGAGTAATATAGGAGTCCGAGGTGATTTTAGCACTGTTTTGAATAGATTGATTCATAACTTTGATTTTCCCTGTGCAATCAGCATTGATGACACCAGACAAAACCTGGAGATCCTTTAAAGTGAGATTGCTGCGGCCTAGCAGAAACCCCACTGTTCCCTGAAGCAAGGTCCATAGACTCCAGTAGAAATAAGTTGTGGTTCCATTTCAGGAGTATGAATTTCAGCACAATATGCCGCACCCCACACAGCTCAGAGAGAGGATGGGAACAATAAAGATTAAGAGACAAAAGCGGAGGTCAGGGGGAGCCCTCTCTCTCCAGATGGGAGTAAAGGAAACTACTCAGTCACCACAGAGGGTTTATTTATACATTTGACAAAGTTGGTGTCATGTGGTACAGCTTTGCCTAGCAACTAATTGCTTGAATTGTCCTGGGGCCTGACAGCTCTCTAGACTGAAGCAGCTTGTATTGCCTCAGGCCTTCTTTGTTCTCAGACCCACCTTGCCTCACCAACACACTTGACCGATTTCCACTCTCAGCACTCCCTATGTTTCTCAGACAAGAGTAATATCTAGACTATATAAAGAATCAAAAATATCAGAGCACCTAGATAGTAAGATCCAATCCAAAAATTGACATCTAAAATCAATAGACACTTTTCAGGTGAGGCATAAACAACAATTAAAAATGTGAAAAACAGCCGGGCGTGGTGGCGCATGCCTGTAATCCCAGCACTAGGGAGGCTGAGGCAGGAGGATTGTTGTGAGTTCGAGACCAGCCTGAGCTGCAAAGTGAGCTTAAGGCCAGCCTGAACTGCACAGTGAGACCCTGTCTCAAAAAGACAAAAAAAAAAAAAAAAAAAAAAGTGAAAAACGGGGCTGGCCAAATAGCTCAGCGTATTAAAGCACCTGCAAGCAGGCATGGGGGCCAGGGGTTGGATCCTTAGGCCTGCTGTATTGGCCCTGCCCCCAGAGCTTGCTGAGATGGCAATTGAGACTGAGTGTTGTGGCTCACACCTATAATCCCAGCACTTGGGAGGCTGTAAACAGGCGGATCACTATGAGTCCAATCTAGTAGTGAGATCCTGAACACCCTGTAGATCCTTCCCTTAAAAAAATACAGAAAAAAAAAGTTTTTAAAAATGGGAAAAAATATTCAACATCACTGGTCATTTAAGAGATGAAATTTTTTTTTTTTTTTTTTTTTTTTTTTTGTCTTTTTGAGACAGGGTCTCACTATGCAGTTCAGGCTGGCCTTAAACTCACTTTGTAGCTCAGGTTGGTCTCGAACTCACAACAATCCTCCTGCCTCAGCCTCCCAGAGTGCTGGGATTACAGGCCTGCGCCACCATGCCCGGCTAAGAGATGAAAATTAAAACAACACTAAGATTCCATCTCACTCCAGAAATCAACTGATAGGGTCTTGCTATGTAATACACTTGCTATGTAACTCACTTCTGTAGGGCAGGCTGGCCTTGAACTCAAAGTTACCCTCTGCCCTGAGGTTCTGAAGTCCTGGGATTACAGGTGTGCGTCACCATGGCCGGTTTATAATCTTCTAGATTTTGAAGGTGCTTGTTGTGATTTCTCCTTCTTAATTTCTAATTGCATTGATTTGGGTCTTTTGTTTGTGTGTTTCTTATCTATTTTGTAAAGTTGGCAAAGGATTTGTCTGTTTTGTGCATTCCCCTGAAGAAGGGGCTCGTTGGGTCACTGGTTCTTCTTAATTCCTTTTTGTCTTTATTTCATTAATTTTTGTTCACATCTTTGTACTTTCCTTCCTTGTACCAGCTTTGGGTATGATTGCTTTTGTTTTTCTAGCATGTTTAGGACCATGAGGAGATCATTATTTGGCCTTTTTCTGTTTTGTCTCATGAGGACATTCATAACTATAAATATCCCTTATGGGATACACATTTTCACTGTGTTCTGCTATATTGTACTGGTGTTATTGTTTGATTCTAGGAACTGCCTAATTTATTCTGTAACCTATATTTCTTTTAAGAGTGCATTGCAGGGGGGCCAGGGAGATGGCTCAGTAGAATAAGCTTGCTTGGCAAGCATAAAGGCCTGAGTTCAATCCCTGATTCTGCAAATAAATAAATAAAAAGCATTGCTTCACTGTCATGTGTCTTCACAGTATCTGTAGGTTCTTTTGCTGTTTACTTTTATTTTCATTGCAATTTGGTCTGGTAATATACATGGGATGATTTTGATTCTTTTTTGTTTACTTGAGTATGCTTTACGGGCTAGTTTGTGGTGTGTTTTGGAGAAGTTCCATGTGCTGATGAGAAGAATGTGTGTTTTGTTGTAGTTGGGTAGAACACTATAGGAGTGCACTAAATCTTTTTGTGCAAAGGTGTACTTCAGGACTCAAGACATAGGAGAACCTGTGCTGTAACATCATATAACTCAGTTGTGGTTCAAATTTTCTGATCAAGGAGATTATGGGTCCACAGAAGAAAGTGATCTATGATGTAGAGTGTGCCTAAGAACAGTCACATGGAGAGAAAACTTTCTCTCAGCCTTTCACAGGGAGCAAATTGGTCAAGCAATGGTCATGGGCTGACACTGACAAAGGATCTACAAACTGCTGTACAGGGTTTCAGGATGAATCCTGAGGGGATCTGACTGACCTTGTCAAACACAAACATTACATTTCTTGTTCTATAGGTCTTGCTTTATCTTGGTCTTAACCATCCAGCAGAAAAGTATAACAACAAGGTATTAAAAAGTACAGCCATATTAATATGCTGAGTTGTAAAAGGCTCAAGTCAACAACTTCTGACATTGCCAGTCTTATGGAAAACCCACTGCTATTATAGACTACTGTACTGTATTGGAATATTTTGCTGAATTCATGCATCTACAATATTTAAATGACAATGGAATACCCGTCTCTGACAAAACTAAACAAAAAAGGGGATACAAGTGAAGGACCATTTTGTATCTGTATATTCAAAATAGTTAGGATAGATATACAGCTACATTCTCTTAATTCAATGAATAGAAAGATTTGTTCTAATAGTGTTTGTAAACAGGATATCATGTTTGCATCGTGTACTATGAATAACCACTACAAAGACAATATGCAATGTATTAATTATTGAAACTTACCTACTAATCAGTTTTAAAACTGTCTCATTGCTATTTGTTTCTCAAACTTATTTTTTTTAATATAAAAAAATGAAAGGTGTAGTTCAACTCTGAAAGTTTAGTTGACATTTTGGCTGTCAGTGGGGTACTAAAGTCCTCCACTATAACTGTGAAGATGCTTATTTGATTCATTGGTGTTTATTTTATAAAGCCAGGGGCACCATTTTTTTGCTTTTTTTTTTTTTTTTTTTTTTTTTTTTGCGGAACTGGGGATTGAACTCAGGCCCTTGCACTTGCCAGGGAAGCACTTATTCCACTGAGCCATCTCCCCAGCCCCTTTTTTGGTTTTTTGGGTTTTTTTTTTTAGGGGCACCATTTTGATGTGTCTATATTTATAATTGTTATCTTTTTCAGTTGAATCATTCCCTTAACTTGTATGTATTGTGCATCTTTGCCTTTTCTGATCAGATCTGGATTGAAGTTCACTTTGTCTAAAAATCAGATAACTACGTCTGCTTGTTTTCAGACTCCCTGTTTCTTACTTTGATTTTTAGTCAACAAGTTTATTATTTGAATAAGTGTATTATACATAGTATTCTATTAGCTGAGGTTTTTTGTTTTGTTTTGTTTCTTTGTTGGATTTTTTGTTTTTGTATTTTTAGTACAAGGTATACAGGGTCTCACTATGTAGATCAGATTCATAGTGATCCACCCCCAAAAGCTGGGATTACAGGCATGTGCCACCATGCCCCGTCTCAATCACTGTCTCAGCACACCCCAGGGATGGGGCCAGCATGGCACAGCGAGACATGTTTTGTTTTGGTTTTGATCCACTTTGCCTGTTTCTTTTTTTTTATTATTTCTTTCTTTTTTTATGGTACCAGGGATTGAACTCAGGACCTTGTGCTTGCCAGGCAAGCACTTAGTCTATTCAAACTACAAATCTAGTCCCTAACTATCCAGAAGCCATAATATAATACAGCCACACCGCAGAAAGCTTTCATTCCTAAAGAGACAAAGGTTCCGTGTGTGTGAATAGGGATCATAGATTTGCCTGATACAGACTGTCTATAAAAATGGATCAACACGGCTGGCTTTCCTGGGCCCTTGGGCAAGGCTGCCTACAGAATAGAAGCAACCTGGCCTATCCTCCCATCTGTGGTGTGGGTCCAGTCAGAGAGCACAGATGATCTGTGCAGTTTAAGTATTTAAAAAATATTGTGTCAGTTAGTTGATGCAATAATGTCATGGAGAGGAGAACTCTAACTCCATGAGGAGATGAAATTTAGGAATCCAATTGTAGAATACCTGTGTCACAGTTTATGTCTAGGTGCCCGCCAAAGCCTCATGTCATCACGGGGTGGCTTCTGGAGTTGTGATTGATTCATGATCCAGTGCTGGAATCATGGGTGTTGGGCCCTGAAGCAGATACTCTGCATTACAACGTGAGGAGAGGAGAGAAGCCAGCTAGCTGCCTAAGCTGCTGCCACCCCTTCACGCTCTGCTCTTTGTCGCCGCCATGAACAGTTGCTCTCTGCCATGTGCCGCTTTGCCTGGGAACCAGCTGAGTATGGCCTGAAACCTCTACTAACTGTGAGCTAAATAAACCTTTCCTTCCATCATTTTAGGTGCTGGGTATTTTGTCCCAGCAATGAGAGAAGAGTTACTTAGACAGTCTGATTGACTGGGTTATAAAAAACACCATAAAAGGATCCAGAGATATCCTGGAGTTGGATTCTCCATCAAAGCACTGAGGAAAACTCCAGAGGCTGGCCCACTACCACAGCCAAGAATTTTCTGGTTTCGCTGTTTGGACTACTCTTTTAAATGTAAATTATAGCGACTTCATTACACATACAAATTTCCTTTTATAAGCTTTCTCCTTGCAAACCTCCTGCAACATACTCTACCTTTCTGGTTTTGAGCACAAAGTCTCATGCACAAAATTTTTTTCTTATCCACAGGTATGGATATTTCACACCCATTGTTCTTTACAACTCACTTTTTCTCCATCCCTAACTCTACACCCTCAAATAATTTCTGCCAAACTCTGAGTCTACACAAAATCACTTTTATTTCAACAAAATGAAGATGTTTCATCTTCAGACACAGCTTACGTCTCCATGTCGCCATCACCACCCCAAAGCTCATGTCCTCACCTCTTGGGAGGTGATCGGAGCATGCAGGTGTGGTGTTCGTCAGTGGATTTGTCACCTCTGTCGTCTGTCATGCCAGTGTGACTTGGGCTGAAACATGTGCAAACTGTGAGCCAGATGAACGCTTTCTGGCCAGGCATAGTGGTGCCGACCTGTAATCCCAACACTTGAGAGGCTGAGGGAGGAGAATTGCCATGAGTTTGAGGCTGGCCTGGGCTACATAGTGAGTTCAAGGTCATCCTGAATGACACAGTGAGACCCTTTCTCAAAAAAAAATTTTTGCACAAATGAACCCTTTCTTTTGCTAAGTTGTTGGGGTTAAGTATTAGAAAATAAACTATGACATATGCCTTCCTAATAGCTTTCTTATCTAAGTAGACTTCAATTTAATTAGAATTTTTAGCCCATAAAAAAGCAACCCTGACTGCTTTTATGCACATCAAATATTTATGACTTGAATATCCCGGCTGGCTTGGGGCTAGGTTTGAGTATAGCATGCCGTCCAGATGTGAGGAGTCTAGCAGGAGAGCCATGAGACTCTTCACATCTGGAATTGTGTGAGGAGATTACAGCAGTTGGTGTTCAGCCACATTCTTATATTCTTTTAACTTTAAGACAGCTTGAATCTGAGGGGGCTTTGTACTTCTAAAGGTTGGCTAATAGACAGTGTAGGAGCTTTTCCAGATAGGGTGAGGAGGCAGTGGTAGTCCATGCTCTTAGATAAGCCATCTATTCCCATGCCACTATGTCTAAGTGGCATAAGAAGAAGTGGGTACCGCCCTGTACCTTTGTGGATGCGTTAGTAGTAGCTGTCCAAGCTTTTGCTTCAGTGTCTGCCATGCTGGTAAAGTTCCTTGAGAAAGGACTCTTATTTTTATCTTATATCCTCAGAGGGACAAAGAGTAGCTGTAAGATTTCTCCATATCAAGCAAATCCAGGCATCCAGATGGATGAAAGTTAATCATTGACTCACAAAGCAACCAGGATCTTCAGATAATTGAACAAACTCTGCCTACATATACCTCATTCTGACATGAAGAAAGGTATGCACACCCAAGTGATGACCCCTCTTCCCTTGGCCAAACCATAGAGAGAAGAATCTGGAGTTAAGAAGGAATAATTATCTGGGTATAGAGCTATAAAAGCCTACACATAACACAATCTAATTCCTTTTGTGTCTCCTTTCCCCTCTATCCCTTTTGTCCATCTCACTGCAATGGAAAATTCTTTGAAATACTCCCAATGGCTTCCATAGTCGTCTACATGATATTAAGCATTAAAGGGAAGCAGGCTCAGCCACCTCTTCAAAGACAGCAGCACCAGAGATAATAATAAGAAATACAGTAACGCACTTGACCACCACAGTCAGCGCACCCAATAAACCTCAGGACCAATATTTTCCCAGACAAGTTCACACTGAAAGCAGTGGTGGTCACAAATCTTCTGCACAGATACAGTAGCGACACAGAGCAGACAGAGTATAAATCACACGCAAGAAAATCTAAGGAACTTAGAATCCCCTCCAAGAAAAATTGTTTCCAACAGAAGAAAGAAAATGCTGCCTTACATCAACAAACCAACGAAGTCCAACATTCTGAAGCGTACGTGCCTCACGGGTAAAGAGGCACAACCTATCTCACACTCAACTAACTGCCTGATTGAACTAGGTCTGGTGTAGCCCCAATCCACACTATTGTAGATATTTACCTATAACAGAGAAATACTTTCATGACCTCACTCCACTTTTCCAGTTAATATCTTCACACACAAATAGCGCTGACAATTTTGTAGGTGTTTGGTGTATATATAAAGTCAAATTGCTTTCAAACTACAGCCAATTTCTAAAAAAGTTTAATCTCAAATGCTAAGGGACTCTTCATATGGTAGGGGTAGGTCAAGTCCCCATAAGGCAAACTTCCAAGTTAATAATTTGTAACATATAGTTATGAAACTCATTAATCCCAATTGGACATCTGAGGTGAAAGCTTTCTAAAACACCATAGTCCTTATCCAGGAAACAGAAAGAAGGATGTCTCATGAGACAAAGAAAGAGGAAGCAGAGAAAGAAATAAAAGTTAGCTGTGCATCAGATGGCAGAGATAATGAGGGAAGAGGTTAGTGTCATTCAGGTGATGACTGCATGTAGATGGAGACAGCCAGAGTGGAACTTTACCAGTCATAGAAGACACTGAAGAAAAAGTTCAGGCAGCCATTGTTTGTCATCCACAAGACATCCACAGATTGTAGCAGCTGTCACCTTTGGATGTCCTCTTCCTGGAGACTCTCAAAAAGGAAAATCCCTTCCTTGTCACCAAATGCCATCTGTCAACTGAGTGTCTTGCTCGATACAGAGAAAAAATGTAAATTGGCAAACTGTAGGTCTGCCAGGAATCCTGAGCTCTGATGGCCCTCAGCACTTAGTATTACAGCTCTGGCTCCAGTAAATACCACTTAATGTTGGACAGTGTTAATCAATACTGCGTAAGTAGACGTACAGGACCTCTGAGTACGTAGTACCTGAGAAATAAATTACATGTAGATTTATGCGACCATTGGAGTGAGGCCTTATTTGGACAGAGCCTGTGCCACAGCACAGGAGGGTCAGTACATCAGAAGGAGCCCTCCTAGACTAGCCGGAGAAGTGTGAAGGGAATACTGCTCATATACCTACAGCAGGCCTGTGGTCGGTCCAAGTTGGAATAAATTAAGCCTTCTGATCCAAGCCTACTGAGCGGTCCAAGTTTAGTTTTACTGTTCAGTTCAAATTCCAGCCAACTGCCATCAGGATAGACACATCCCAGGACGGATGCAGGACATCCAGGATAAACACAGTTGTCATAGAAATTTTGGAGCTAACTATGGAGAGATGTGGCTATTTGATTGGCAGCTGTTATGTCTCCATAAAAAAATGCCAGGGCCAAACCAGTGTATCTTTGGGAAGACTCACACACAGTACCCTCCGGCTACCACAGGAAAAAGGGAGAATCAGGCACTTCTCGATTGTCTTAGTGACACCCTGACTCAAAATAAAAAGTTAACAGTGCTAGGAGGTGGCTCAGTGGTAGAGTACTTGTGAGCATGTTCAAGGCCTCAGGTTCAATCCCCAAAGCCACCACCAGAAACAGTGGCACTAGAGCAGTTAAAGCATTCCCACGTAAACCAAACCGAGAGACTGTGACACCAGCAAACATGCCCTAAAGAGAGTCCTTCAGATTGAAATGAAAGAGTACTTGACACTGCCTGGAAAGTAGGAAGAGAAAAAGAGCACCAACAAAAGTACTTTAAAAGTAGATATAGCTGGGCGTGGTGGCGCACGTCTGTAATCCCAGCACTCGGGAAGCTGAGGCAGGAGGTTTGTTGCGAGTTCAAGACCAGCCTGAGCTACAAAGTGAGCTTAAGGCCAGCCTGAACTGCATAGTGAGACCCTGTCTCAAAAAAAATAAATAAATAAATAAAAGTAGATATAAAAGACACAGTACTTTAAGTGCCTCCTTACACAAAGCAGTCAGGCTCGGGATTCTGAGCCTGTGGCTCAGTCCCCAGATCCTCATGCCTTACCAGACCTGCCCTTAAGGTATCCTAAGCCAGCCCCCGCCCCCCCCAAAAAAAAACCATCTCAAAGACACAGTACTTTTTGCTTATAATTATTTTCCCCATCTGATTTATTTATTTATTTGTTTTAGTTTTAGTACAGAGTCTACGGGGTCTCACCGTGCGGATCGGACTCGTGGTGATCCTCCTGTTTTCAGCCTCCCAAGCGCTGGGATTATAGGCGTGTGCCACTACTCCCAGCCTCCATTGCTGTATCAGTGTGCCCTGAGGATGGGTCCAGCACAGCACTCTGAGGATCGAACCCCGACTGCTGTGCTTGGCCTAAGCAGACGCTTTAGTCTGCTGAGCTATCTGGCCAGCCCTCCATCTGATGTAAACAATAATTAGAAATTTGGGATACTGAGACCTAATATAGAGAGATCAGATTCACATAAAAATAACAGCAAAAAAGAAGGTAGATAGAGCTCATAGCAGCAATATTTTTATATACCATTTAAGCCAAAGCCACTATGAACTTGTTCACTGCCCTGCTTGCACCCTGCGGAACATACCAATGTTCTGCCTTTAATAAATGTACACATTTTCTGCATGTCATGCCCAATCCTTGGTTCAAGACCCCAAGACCCCAGAATGAATTCCCATGGGACCCACCAGCTGGTATAATTCCTTGCAAGCCCAGCCAGAAGATAAGACTTCTTTGGAAAAATTCTTTTTCTTTTTCTGTCTTTTCTTTCCCATTAGTGTGTCTTTGACTGTTCATTACAGGCATGGGTCAGACTGTGAAAAGCTGTTAGTTCACCCACCACTTGAAGGCTGTAGTGACAGGGGAACCTAGCTGCAGAAATGAAGCTGGAGTATTTTAGTCAATAGATAACACATCTAATCTTTGAGCTTGGAACTTTCCAAGTCTTTTTGTTATATGCTTAGGAATAGGCTTTTATCTTTACTACCTTTTAAAAAGCCTTAGTTATCAGAATAAATGGGAGGGATACTCTTTCCCAACTCATTAGACACAGTCAGCAGGAGACTCTGCCTTAGTTTTTAAGGAGTCATAATGGGGTGAAAACAATGGAGAGATCTAAGGGAAACCTGTGAACTGGTGTCGCTTGCTCCACTTCACCAGAGGCATCTGGCAGGAAATCTGAGCTCTGGGGGAACCCTAGAGCTCGCTAGGCCTCTGTCCTTTTGCAAAGATGCCCCTTCAAGGACTCTAGGCCTCCTTTTCTCTCTCCTTTCCATAGATTCCTTAAAGCACCATGGGAAATATCTTGTGTACTCCACTAACATCAACATTAGGCCCCAGTATAAACTAAAAAGGGGTTAGAAGTAGAAAGAAAGAAGTCTAAATTATAATACTATTATTCAGATAGATCTGTTCTACAAAAGGCAAAGAAAGTGGTCTGAAAGCCTAAAGTCAAGGCTTTTTTTTTTTTGGTGGTACCAGGGATTGAATTCAGGACCTTGCACTGCCAGGCAAGCACTTATTCTTACACTGACCTATCTCCCAGGTCCCAATGCGGCTTACCAAAACCATCACTCTGCAAAGTGCCTGCTTAGGCAGAGCACAGAGGCTAGGGTTCAATCCCTGGTGTGCTGTGCTAGCCCCACCCCTAGGGCACACTGAGATGGCAATTGAGACTGGGCATGGTGGTGCACCTCTAATCCCAGTGCTTGGGAGGCTGAAAACAGGTGAACCACTACAAGTCCAATCTACGTAGTGAGACCTTGTAAGACCCTGTACTAAATACATTTTTTTTTTTTGTCTTTTTGAGACAGGATGTCACTATGCAGTTCAGGCTGGCCTTAAGCTCATTTTGTAGCTCAGGCTGGTCTCGAACTCACAACAACCCTCCTGCCTCAGCCTCCCGAGTGCTGGGATTACAGGCATGTGCCACAACGCCCGGCTACTAAATACATTTTTTTTTTAAATTATTCTGCAAAGGCCCAATAAGTACAGTCCTCCCCAAAACAGAAGACTTAGGCTTAGGTCTCCTTTTTTACCCTCCCATCTTGCTACTGGATTTCAGGGAGTTGAGGTGGTTTCTAGGTTGTCTCTTTCCTGAGAAGAAACCTGGTCAAGACAAACACAAACAGTAGCAAGGTTTCATGCTTATTAAAGGTAGGAAAAGAAACAGGGTCTGCAGACCAAGTAAAAGTAGGGGGAAAAAATAGGTTTACTCTACAGGACAAGACTGGGCTACCGTGAAGTCTCAGTAGAAAGAGCACAGGGCCATGGTCCTTTTTTATCTCTCACTCCTGAGACTGGCACATAGGACATCCTATGGGAAACCTGCTTTAAGCGGCCTTGAGAAGTCCATGTGTGGGGCTTTGGGAACCATTTTGCACATGTGTCCTGAGATTTTGTACTTAACAGCTTATCTCTACTTTCCCAGCTAGCTTTAGCCACAACCTGGCTTCCTGCCTCACAGTGGCTGATGTGACTTCTCCATGACACTAGGGCTCCCCATACCCAGGGAAGTGGGGATCTGGCCAAAACTCTCACTGCACACTCTAAACAAGAGAACTGTAGGGATTGTAGGCAGCTAAGTTAGATGGAAGCAAATATACAGTCGGAAAGGGACTGTGCTCTCAAGGAAGTCTGCAGAAAAAAAGGAAGACAACAGAATTGTAGCTGGAGGTGCATCTGAAGAAGGCCAGACCTCAAGGTAAAGGTGCAATGGCCTCCACGCCTCGCTAGGAAACAGTAGACTGGTAGAAAACGATAGCCTAAGGGATAAGCAGTAACTTGCAACTGTACTATAGTTAGTACTACCCAGTCCAGGAAGTCCAGATAGGCTGCTCATCTGGACTCAACCCTTCTCAAAAATGCCTTTGTTTTTGACATGTACCCTTGCTACCTGACTTATTTCACTATTGGGTACATATTAGCTGAATAGCTATACTTGTAATTCTATAAGGTGATTATAGCTTGACCCACACTGTACCCACATGGTGACTTTGCTCTGTAAATTACCCTCTACAAAGGGTCTTGGTAGCAACCCACCTTCAGGACCCTTCTTGTGTCTTAGGAGTCATCTCTCAATAAATCTTTCCTACTCTTAACCTCCATTGTTCCTTGGAATTCATTCAAGGGGCATGAACTCAGGCATATCTCACAGCAGGTTAGGCCCTGTATTTCCCCTGTGTCATTAGGAGGTCCCACCAAGATAACTGAAGAGTAAAAGTGTGCTTTTGTTTTGTAGCACCCCTAAATATTTTGACTGGGTTCTGGATAGTGATTCATCCAGGGGATCAAAAATTGTCAGTTACTTATGCTTTGTTTTTTGTTAAAATGATTTAATCTAAGAGAATGAAAAGATTGTGATTTCTTCGTATTAATGGGGCTTTTTTATTTTTTGTAGACTGGCCTTATATTCCTAATTTGTATATAGCTACATTTAGACTTATTAGTTGCTAAATTAACTTGTGTCTTTTTCTTGAATTGTTTGGTGTTGTAAGCTGGCTCAACCAACTTCATTCTGTAAAACTTATGTGAACTCCATTTCCTCTCTGTAAACTCCAACCGATGCCTAATGCTAAATGTGACTGTTTGTGCAAATAAGAAAGTGTTTCTTGACATTCCAAGAGAAGATAAAGAAATGTCCCTCAGTACTCCACAAAATGAGTTAAACTGTCCTTCCAATTATGGGAACAAACAGA
The DNA here is from genome assembly GCA_004027165.1 of Ctenomys sociabilis. Classification (NCBI taxonomy): domain Eukaryota; kingdom Metazoa; phylum Chordata; class Mammalia; order Rodentia; family Ctenomyidae; genus Ctenomys; species Ctenomys sociabilis. Next base: position 34,574 of record PVKA01010239.1, read on the forward strand.
ACGCCTGGAAATAGGTAAAACTGTCCTCAGATGTCCTTCTGACTACCGAAACAAAAACAATGCCTAAGTCAAATAAGAACACATTCCTGCAGGGTTTGCAAAATGTGACTTCGTCTACGGGAACAGAGTTAACCCTCAGTCATGACTAACTCAAAATAAACTTTGTAAAATCCCCTCTCCACCCCATACTGTTGTGGTTTTTCCCTTTAAAACTGCCTCACTTAGGATCCGTGCACGTTCTTGTCAGTTTTCTGAGGAGTGTTGTCTCTGAGCTCATCCAATAAAGCACTCCAAAAGTCCTTTTGGTGTCAGTGTCTATTCGTTTTGTGGCATGCCCCATTTGGCAGTTACAAGATAATTTGTTATTATTATTAATTATGAATTATTTTAGACAGTAGCAATGAGGAAAAGTAATGTTAAAAGTGCCCAGCAGAGTTTGTTTGTCAAGGAGACTTTCTATAGCAAATCATAAGGTTGAATTTTAGATTAAATCAAGCCCATTAGGACACATTATGCCTTATATGAAACGTGGAACTCCCCCGGCCAATTAAAAATTATTAGTGTGGTTCCTGTTCTTAAGTCTTGGGGAGCTGGCTTCTCTGGAGAGTCTGACCCACACTCAGGGAGGGGAATGTCGAGTCTGTTCTGCCTTAGTTTCCTTTCCAGTCTAATCCTTCACTGATGAGGATAAGATCTTAGCTCACGAGATTCCCAGCTCTCACCTTCCCAGGATGAGGGTGATGGCTTACGAAAGGATTGTCTCCATAACTCCCCATTAGTGTAGGAAGAAAAAACTTTGTTTTCACTGATCACTTGTCCAAACTTTTCCTGTCATCTGTCCTTCCCCCCACCCTGACCCCTTTTGTTCAGGCATGTTCCTGTTAAAAATCAGAGAGACTCGGAAAAGGTTTTGGTAAGGTGAGCTTTGCAAACTGGTCTTTTACTGTCTCTCTGACATTAAGGGCATAAACTCATTCTGCCTGTTAACCCGGCTCCCCTTTTAGAGTGATTTGGGTCATGTGGTAAGCTGTGCAGATACAACTGGCAGAGAAGGTGAAGGCTGACACTATTCGTGGGACTCAGGAAACTCTGTGGGCTTGAACCAAGAAGGATCTTAATAGTCTAATTTTCTCTCTTACTCTTCCTCTTCCTCACATTCTCAAAAAGTCTCCTGGTTCTGTCTCCGTCATCAGTCTGGCTCTCATCATTTATGTAAAGAAGGAAAAAAAAATGAGTATGCATTTTCACTGTAAGTTGTATTTGCTAGACAACAACCACAGGCTCTGAGAATGAATTTTGAATAAAACCCCACCTTGTCTTGGTACTGAGAGGAGTCTGGCTGGGTAATGCAAAGATATCTCATAGTAGTCTTTGTCCTAGAGCCTGAGGGCAGGGACTATTTTTGAGCTATTTTGTACCTCTGTCTGTCCCCACACATAATAGATTTCTTTCACAAGCTGGGATTTTATGATTTCTGAAGTCAGAGTCTTAAAATAAAATTAGAAAGTGTTGTGGGCTGAAGAACTCAGGTGACAGACCCAAAGCCAGAGACCAGAATCAGCCTGAACTTCTGTGGAGTTGAATTTGTATCCTACCCTATTCCTGCTGAGGGCTCTTTGGAATTATCCACCTCCCCACCCTAATCTTAATACATGCTTTTGGGGTTCATACAGTATGAACTTGGGCCCTGTCTGCCTATTCTCTCTGCCAGTGACAGCAGAAACATGTTCTGAACTAGATACTGCCACAGACCTGTGGACCCCAAAAGATAACCAAAGACTTAAAATCACAGAGAATTCTCTTTCTTTCTGGCTTTTTATTTGTTTGGTTGGTTGGGGGTTTTTGCTTGTTTTGTTTATTTCTAATTCTTCTTTTTTATTGTATGTTCTTGTTTTTTTTTTATGAGTGTGAGAATTGATTTTGGTTTTTTGTTCTGTTTAGTTCTCATTTCTTCTTTGTTTCTCACCTGTATTATTCACCAGCCTCAGAAAACTTAAATAATTTTTCTATGGCCTTCAACCTTGCTTCTAATTTCTTTCTCTTTTTCTATTTCTCTGTTCTTTACCTTCTGTCTCCTTAAAATCTCCTTTCAGGGAAAAGTCACCCAATTGAGGGATAGATCTTTAATAAATATAAATTTCTGAATTGTTTTGTATTTTCTTGTATAATTTTTCTACACCTAGTTAAGAATGGCAAATTAATAGTTAGCACATTTCATCATTTTCTAGATTTTGTTAGATTTTATTATTATTATTACTGATTTATCGGGAATAAATAATTCATCCAAGATTATATGGTTGTTCTCATCAGTTTTTCTTCCTCATATTCCAAAGTTAAGATTGTCCAAGGGTCATAAATACTATGGTCCAGTACCAAAACCAAGGACTAGATTAAATAAGCCACAACTTCTCATCTCTAATAAAAGGAAACAGTAGGATCTTGCAAGACACTCAAAAGCCAAAATCCATCCACCACTAGAAAACATATCTGAAAAGTAGTCACATCTTAGGGAAGTCTCAATACAAGTAGTAAAGTTATCTGCTATAAGTAATTCATAAACATCAATACAAAAAATTAATCCTTAAAAATAGAAAATGACAAGACAATGGAAGATAAAACCCCAGATCTCCAAGTCATCTGAGGCAAACCCTGGAACAGTGAGGTAGAACAAATCAAAAACCACCGACTTGAGCTTTCTGAAATTATAACAGTGTAAGTAACAAAGCAGATCTATGAGGCTCTAGACAAAATTAAATCAAAATAGTTATCCATAGATAACTAAGTAGATGGTGGCCAGGATGAAGGAAATAGTGAACCTGAAGTAGATACAGAAAAAAAGTACAAGACCTTAGGAAAATGATGAAAATCATGAATGCCCAATATCAGAACAAGCTAGACTTAGTGAAACAGATTCAAATAGATAGCCAGGAGATTAAGTATTCTCTTGCAAGTGTATGCAGCAGAACAAGCCAGTGTGAGGTCAGAGTATCAGGTCTATAACACGGGTTTGCAGTAAGCAATCATGAAAAGAAAGACTTCTTAAAAATAACAAGAGACCAACCCAACAGCTGTTAGATGATACAAAGAATAATAACATAAGATTGATCATAATCAATGAAAAAATCAGGAGATAGTGCAAAGGACATAAATAACCTGTTTACAGGCTGGGAATATAGTTCAGCAGCACAAATGCCTACCCAGCAAGCACAAAGTCCTGTGTTCAATTCCCAATACCAATAAAATAAAATAAGCTTTTCACACAAGTAATGGCAGAAGACTTTCTATGCATGGAAAAAAAAACCTTTGGCTTACAGATAAATGAGACATATAAAGCTCCAACTAGCCATGATCAAAACATCAACCACCAAGTGAAACAATTTGTGTTCAGATGTCCCCCAAAGCCTCATGCAGTCATGGGGCCTGGGCCTTTCAGAGGTGGCTGAACCTAGAGTTTCTGATTGATTCATGACCCTATGCTGGAATTAAGGGTGCCATACACACTCTAGAGTAGGCACCCTGCATACAATATAAAGGACAGAAGAGGCTTACCCCTTTCCTCTCTTCCTTCTCACTTGTTTTGTTGGCTTCTGCAGCCAGAAGCTGCTGCCCTTTGCCATGAGCACCCTGTCTTGGAGCCAGCTGAGTAAGATGGAAATCTCTACAAATTTGAGCTTTAAAGAACTTTCCTCAGACCTGGGGAGATGGCTCAGTAGAATAAGCACTTCCCTGGAAAGCACAAGGGTCAGAGTTCAATCCCCAGTTCTGCCAAAAAAAATAAAAATAAAATACAATAAAAAATAAAAACCTTTCCTCCTTTAACTTTGGGAATCGGATATTTTGTCTCAACAATGAGAGAAAAGTAACTAAGATAGCAAGTTATATAATATTCAACACTTCAGAAATTCAACACGAGAACAGAATATCAAAAACCATTGCAGGCATGTAAAGCTGTACACACCTGCAATCCCTACACACAGAAGACTGAGGCAGGAAGAGTGCCCTGAGTTTGAGACCAACCTATACTACATAGTCTGTTCAAACCAGTTTAAACTACATAGTGAGATCCTTAAAAAAAAAAAAAAAGAAAAAGACAGCTACAGAAAACAAAACCTATTAAAAAGAACTTCATCAGAATAACAGCATACTCTTCAACACAAACCCTCAATTAAAGGAGATCTTGGAGAAAAATATTTCAAGTCCTTAAGGAAAAAAACCTCCCACCCAGACTGATGTACCCTATGGAGCTATCATCCAAAACTGATGGAGGAATAACATACCTCCATGATAAGGAACACATGAAGAAATTCATAACCAGCAAACCAGTACTGCAAATGTTCTAAAGGACATTTTAGAAATTATGTAGACCATAATATAACACATATATGAAAACATGTATTTTTCTAGTAATGATTTAAACAAGTCTAGCTAACCTGGACTTCTGCATAAATGTTTTTTCCATGGAAATCTGAAAAGAACCACAAAAAAGATATTTGCTGTGCTAAAACATTTCTACTATAAAATTCATTATTGTTTTTCCTGTCAGCTTTTGTAAACCATAATAGCTATATTCACAAATATTTTATTTGTATAATTGTAATAGTTTAAGAAATTATTACACTGCTTTATAAACATTTAAAAGGGTCTGTTTTGTTATAAGCTATATACTTGGACGAAACATTGGTATCTAAAATTTGAGGTGTGAGGGCCGGTCAGATAACTCAGCAGACTAAAGCACCTGCCCAGGCAGATGCAGGGACCAGGGCTCGATCCGCGGTATGCCATATGCCATCCCAGCCTGTCCCCTGGGTGCACGGAAGCAGTAACATAGACTGAGTGTGGTGGCACACACCCATAAGCCCAGAGCTTGGGAGGCTTAAAACAGGAGGATCACTATAAGTATGATCTGTATAGTGAGACACAGCAGACCGTGTACTAAATACGTTAAAAATAAAATAAAATAAAATTTGATGTCTCTTATGACTACTTTTTTTTTCTAAAATGTGGCTTACATTCAAACTTTTGAAGCATTTTGTGCTTTGTATTGCTAAATTATAGTTTGGCAGAGTTAACAGCATAGATTAAACATGCTATAATTTTAAAAGATGCTTTAAATAAAATTTTATTTTAATTCAAAGTTTTTTAATGTACATCAGATATGAGCATAGTCAAATAATGCATTACCCTCGATCCCGTCCACAACCGCCCAGCCCCAGAGACAGGCCGGAGACAGTGCGGCGGACTTTGCCATCTTCCTGGATCCCGCCCACGCCGCCCAGCCAGAGAGACCGGCCTGAGACAGCGGCCTCTTGGATCCTGCCCCAAGCTCTCCCAGTGAGTGGGAATTTGCAGGACTCACCAGGCTTCCCAGGTCAGTGAGCGTGTGGTGAGTCTGAGGCAGAGCCTTTGGCTCCTTCCCACGCGCGCTACCCGGATCCCTGCCCCCAAACCCTCCACACCAGTGACCGGCCTGAAACCTCAGGACCCGCTCACCAGCACCTCCCCGGATCCCTGCCCGCAAGCCCGCTGAGCGAGTGGGAATTCCCCAACTCCTTGGGCATCAAAGTTCAGTGAGTGTAGAACTCCAGGCCCGCCGTGCCCGAGAGACATTTCCCAGGGATTCCCTGCCCCGCACCCCCATGGCGTGGTGAGAGCTCGAGGCCCACCGCGCCAGAGAAACATTCCAGGCGATTGCCGGTCCCACCCCATGACCTCAGACCCAGTGCAGGTCGGCCTAGAGTGAGAACTCCAAGCCTGCCACGCCGGAGGGACATTTCTCAGCAATCCTTGGTCCCACGCCATGGACCAAAACCAGGCACATCCTGGCCTGTGAGTGAGGGCTCCAGGCCCACTGCGCCAGAGGGACCTTTCCCAGCCTTCTCAGGTTCCGGCCTGTAGACCCGGACCCAACACAGGCTGGCTGACCCAGTACAGCCTACTCAGTGAATAAGATCATCCACTGTCCTTTTGGGAGCCCAGCAGACCCACCAAAGCCCAAGCCCGCCCACCTAGAGAGCGACCTGCCTGACTCAGGAGGGCTGACTCTGGCAAATTTCCGGATCCTCGCCCCAAAGCCAGCCAAGACATTGGGAATTTTCATCACTTGCTCTGCATCCCAGTTCGGCTCATGCTCGCCTGAACAAGGAACCAACAGAGGGGAACCACAGGAGCTGCAGCAAAAAGGAACTGAACACAACAGCTAGATCCAGGATAGGTATACCTGGATAATCTCAAACTTAATAGACTGACACCAGGATCTCATAACAAGCTAAGGTTATAGCTGCACCAAAGCTCTACAAGAAAGGTCAAAGGTCAGTGCTATACAAAATGACAAAGACAAGGGGAAAAATGCAATCCCAGACCTCAAGTCCACCAGTAAGGGCAGAGGACACTAGCTCAGCTGCAATGAATGAATTAACAGATACAGCAGCAAAGGAACAACAGCAGAAAGGTATAGAGGAAATAAAACGAGAAGTAACTCCCCAAATCAAAAAAGAAACATCTGAATACATAGTATCTGAAATAAAGAATGAATTAGAGAAACATTAAGTGGAAAAACAATGCTCACCCAGAACAAGTGCAGAGAGCACTATTCCAGCTGAAACATATGAATTAACAGCATCTGAAGCAAAGAAACATCAGCAGAAAGGTCATGAGGAACTCAGAGCAGAAATAATTTCTGAAATCAAAAAAGAATTATTTGAAATCATAGCAACTGAAATACAGAAACAAGTCCTGAAATGTACAGAGGAAACCCAACTTGGAAGAAACACTGCAGAAAAAGAATTAATAACTGCCTCTAAGAAGACATGGACAAAAAAAAAAAATTGAGATCAGAAATATGATGGATTCCTTGAGTGAGCAATACAGAAAAGAAATAGAACACATGAAACACAGTCAAAGAGATATAGAAGGACTAAAAATATCAATCACAAGTCTACAAAACTGTTTGAGTGAAAGCGAAGACAGAGTTTCAGATCTTGAAGACACTGGTGCAGCTAGTGAAAAGGTGAGAAAGGATCTCTTAAAAAGAACGAGAATGCAGGAAAAAATAATCCGTCACCTGCAAGATGATGCCAGGATGAACAATGTGAGAATAATTGGTATCAGCGAGAATGAAGGAGTCAATACAAATGACATAAAAAGAATTTAGGGAGAAATAATCACAGAAAACTCCCCAAATATGAGGAAACAATCTAACTTTCAGGTCACCGAAGAATACAGAACACCAAATAACTTCAACCCAAGTAGGAGCACACCGAGACATATAATAGTTAAGATCCCAGAAATCCAACACAAAAATAATGTACTGAAAGCTTCTAGAGAGAAGAAGCAGCTCACATTCAAAGGAAAACCCATCAAAATTACAGCCAACTTCCCCACACAAACAATGAAGGCAAGGAGAGCATGGAGCAGAGTTCTTCAAGTCCTACACGAAAACAAATTCCAGCCCAGACTATTATACCCTGCAAAACTCTCTTTAAAATTTGATGGAGAAGTGAAATACTTCCACAACAAAGAACAACTAGAATTTCATGATGACAAAGCCATCCCTTCACAGGCTGCTAAAAGATGTTCTAGAGAGAACATCTCTTTAAAGTTTGATGGAGAAGTGAAATACTTCCACAACAAAGAACAACTAGAATTTCATGATGACAAAGGCATCCCTTCACAGGCTGCTAAAAGATGTTCTAGAGAGAGACCACAATGACCAGAACTCCATGAATGAGAATGGGAGGAACCCACTAAACAGGACAGACATTTAAACACAGGTTACAAAGGAGTAAACAACACCAGGTAAATATGACAAACATAAGTCAGCACATTTCAATTATAACCATCAATGTACACGGACTCAATTCTTTAATTAAGAGAAATACACTGGCACAGTGGATTAGGAAGCAAAATCCAACAATATGCTGTATACAAGAAACACATTTAACTCAAAAGGACATTCATAGGCTCAAAGTCAAAGGATGGAAAACAATAGTACATGCCCCAGCAACTCATAAAAAAGCAGGAGTAACAATGCTGTTCTCAGACAGTCTCAACTGCAAACCAAGAATGATCAAACGAAGAAGGCCACTATATAGTGGTGAGGGGAAAAATTCAAGAGCAAGAAGTAACACTCATAAATATCTATGCACCAAACACAGGAGCACCCAACTATGTAAGACAAATCTTAACACACATGAAAAACTTAATGTCTAAGAACACAATCTTAACAGGAAACCTTAACACACCCTTATCTCAAAAAGATAGATCAACCAGACAAAGAATTAGCAAAGAAGTAGCAGAACTGAACCAGAGCTTGGAACAAATGGGCCTGGTGGACATATACAGAGTGTTCCACCCAACCACAGCTGAATACATATTTTTTTCAGCTGCACATGGGTCATTTTCCAAAATAGACCATATAATAGTCCACAGGTCATGCCTAAGTATATGCAAGAAAATAGAAGTTATCCCATGCATATTATCTCACAACAGTGCAATGAAACTGGAAATAAATGACAAAAGAAACCAGAAAAACCCACTAAATTCATGGAAACTAAACAACACCCTACTCAACAATCAATGGGTCACAGAAGAAATTAAACAAGAAATTCAACAATATCTACAATTCAATGAAAGTTCAAGTACAGCTTACTGGAATTTATGGGATGTGATGAAAGCAGTTCTCAGAGGGAAAATCATAGCTATGAGCTCACACATTAGGAAAACAGAATGGGAACAAATTAGTACCCTAATGTTGCGCCTTCAACAACTAGAAAAAGAAGAGCAAAGACGGGAAGAAATCATAAAGATTAGAGCAGAAATTAATTCAATTGAGATGAAGAAAACACTTCAAAGAATCCACAAATCGAAAAGTTGGTTCCATGAAAAGCTAAATAAAGTTGATAAGCCTCTTGCCAGCATCATCAAAAAGAAGCAAGAGAAAATTCAAGTATGTGCAATAAGGAATGAAAAGGGTGAAATCACCACAGACCCAGTGGAAATTCAGAAGATTATCAATAGTTACTTGGAGAATCTTTATGTTCACAGAATAGAAGACACAGAAGAAATGGACAGATTCCTCGAAAGGTACAAATCACCAAAACTGAATCAAGAAGATATAACAACTCTCAATAAGCCAATAACAGCCAATGAAATATGAAATGTAATAAAAAGCCTACCGACAAAGAAAAGTCCAGGTCCTGATGGTTTCACAGCAGAATTCTACAAGAAATGTATAGAAGATATAATCCCCACACTCCACAAACTCTTCAATGAAATTGTAGATATTGTTGAATTTCTTGTTTAATTTCTTCTGTGACCCAGATTGTGAGATAATATGCATGGGATAACTTCTATTTTCTTGCATATACTTAGGCATGACCTGTGGACTCCAAAATCATTTCTGGAGGCAAGTATAATACTGATTCCAAAACCAGGGAAAAACACAACCAAAAAGGAGAACTACAGGCCAATCTCCCTCATGAACATAGATGCAAAAATACTCAACAAAATCCTGGCAAATGGAATACAGCAAATCATCAACAAGATCATAGACCATGAACAGGTAGGATTCATCCCAGGGATGCAAGGATGGTTCAGTATTCAAAAATCTATAAACATAATACACTATATTGATACACTGAAATCTAAAAACCACATGATCATCTCAATTGATGCAGAGAAAGCTTTTGACAAAGTCCAACACTCATTCATGTTCAAGGTCCTACAGAAAATTGGAATAGATGAACTCTATCTTAACTTGATAAAAGCCATCGATGACAACCCAAAAGCTCATATAATCCTAAATGGGGAAAAACTGAAATAATTTACTCTTAAATGAGGTACAAGACAAGGATGTCCTCTATCACCCTTCCTATTCAATACACTCTTGGAATCCTTAGCAACAGCCATTAGAAAAGAGGGAGAAATAAAGGGAATAAGAATAGGTAAAAAAGAAGTTAAATTATCACTATTTGCAGATGACATGATACTTTATTTGGAAGACCCCAAAAATTCCATCAAGAAACTACTAGAACTGATATGGAAATTCAGTAGCATAGCAGGATACAAAATCAGTACTCAAAAGTCAATAGCATTCCTCTACACGGATAACAAGCACACTGAAAGGGAAACAATAGAAACAATACCTTTTACAATAGCACCACAGAAAATGAAATACCTTGGGATTGACTTAACCAAGGAAGTCAAAGATCTTTTCACAGAAAATTACAACACCCTAAGAAAAGAGATTATAGAGGATTTCAGAAAATGGAAAGATATTCCTGGATAGGAAGAACCAACATCATGAAGATGGCCATACTCCCAAAATTGCTGTACACATTTAATGCAATCCCTATCAAACTGCCACCAACATACCTCCAAAACATAGAGAAATCATTCCTAAAATTTATTTGGAACCACAAACGACCTAGAATAGCAAAGGCAATCTTGGCCAATAAAGACAAGGCAGGAGGCATCACAATTCCTGACTTGAAATTATACTACAAAGCCACTGTGATAAAATCAACATGGTATTGGCAACAAAATAGACCTGAGGATCAGTGGAATAGATTAGAAGGTGCAGAAGCATCTATGAACACACTCAGCCATCTGATCTTCGACAGAGGGACCAGTCATACTTACTGGAAGAAGGATAGTCTCTTTAACAAATGGTACTGGAAAACTTAGCTCTCTACATGCTGAAAACTAAAACTTGACCCAGCTCTATCACCATGCACTAAGTTAAAGTCAAAATGGATTAAAGATCTAAACGTTAAAACAGAAACACTCAATCTCCTGGAAGAGAAAGTAGGAGGAACTCTTGAAGACATAGGGGTAGGTAAAGAGTTCATGAACAAACATATATTCGCACGGGAAGCACTTGAAAGAATCAACAACTGGGATCAACTCTTCTTAAAGAGCTTCTGCATGTCAAAAGAAATTGTCAACAGAGTGAAAAGGCAACCCACAAATTTTGAAAAACTCCTAAGTAATAAGCAATCAGACAGAGGTCTGCTGTCTAGAACATATAAAGAACTAAGATATAACAGGGCCCTCAAATTTAAAGACCCAATTCAGAAATGGGCATCTGAGATGAATACATACTTCTCTGAGGATGAAATTAAAGAAGCGAATAAATATATGAAAAAATGCTCCACATCGCTAGTCACCCATGAAATGCAAATAAAAACAATACTGAGATACCATCTCACTCCAGAAAGAATGGCTATCATAAGGAAATCAACCAACAACAAATGTTGGAGAGGATGTGGGGAAAAGGGAACACTTCTCCACTGCTGGTGGGAATGTAGACTGGTGCAACCATTGTGGAGATCAGTGTGGAAACTCTTCAAAAGAGTAGGACTGGAAATCCCATTCAATCCGGCTATCTCCCTACTGGGAATTTCCCAGAGGAACTGAAAACTTCGTATCATAGTGACATATGTGTACCTATGTTTATAGCAGCACAATTTGTGAGAGCAAAATCTTGGAAACAACCAACATGCCTATCACATGAGGAATGGTTGAAAAAGATGTGGTATTTCTATATAATGGAGTGTTACTCAGCTATTAAGAATGATAAGTTTGAAGCATTTATACTGAAGTGGATGCCACTTGAACATATACTCATACGTGAAATAAACCTGACACACATGTGTAAATATCATATAGTCTCCCCAATGTAAGAAGCAAAAAGCAGAAATACAAATGGAAACGTACAACAACTAAAAACAATTGAGTCAGATAAGGCAAAGTGAATGACATATGCTGCAGGATACTAATCAAATTTTCTTCTGGATGGTTAACAACCTAAGCTCACAGATCAAAATTGGAGAAATAGAAGAGCCACAAGGCCAGCCAACATTTTGGCCCTAGCCTTTCAAGGTCAGCGAAGACTCAGGACATAGGAGAACCTGTACTGCAACATCATGAAACTCAGTTGAGCTCCAATTTTTCTGAACAAGGAGATTATGGAGCCACAGAGGAAAGAGATCGAAGTTCTATAGTGTGCCTGGGAGAGTCACATGGAGAGAAAACTTTCTCTCAGGCTCTCGCAGAGAGCAAACTGGTCAAGCATTGGCTGTGACTCATCCACATGGATGACACAAAGGATCTACAGAATAAGGTATAGGACTACAAGATAAACTCTGAGGGGACTTCACTGACCTCATAAGAAACAAAAAGTACATGTGTTGGTATATTGGTCTTGCTCTATCTAGGTCTTACTCATCCATCAGAAAAGTATAAAAATGAAGTATACATCGCGGGGCCATAATATTAAGTTGAGCTATAAATGGCTATGGTCGACAAACTTCTTCGGATAACTCACCATTGTTGTGGAATGCTGGACTGTGGTGGATTGTCTTGTCGAGTTCAAGCACCTAAGTTAGTTGAATGACAATGGAGTGCCCACCTTTGACAGGTGTAGACAAAGGAAGGGGTATAGAAAGGAAGAATCATGATGTGTGTTTATGGACAGTACAGTTGGGATAGATAACGCCATGCTTCTACATAATTCTATGAGAGGCAAGATTTGCACTAATGGTGATTGGACAGGATATTATGTCGGCTTCTAGTACTATGGACAACCACTAGGAAAACAATAAGGTAGAAAGTATTAATTATTAAATCTTTGATGTAATTCAGGTATAAAAAATAAGATATGCAAACAGCTACACTGTCTTAATTTACTGATAAGAGACATATGCTATAATAATGTCTGTAAGTATAATATCATGTATGCACCTTCTATGATACCAAAACATTATGAAAACAGTTTGCAATGTATTAATTTATCAAATCCATCTTGTCAAGGTATCTTCAAACTGTCTCATTGATATTTGTACTTCAATAAAATAAAAATTAAAAAACAGAAAGTAACTACAAATAAAATGGATTTTTTTCTTAAAGAGAAAAAAAAATAATGCATTACCACACAGTGAGGCAAGGGACAGTGCTAAAGATGAAGAGGAGAAGGATCTTCCCTGGAGAAGAATCTTGCATGACACAGAGCCTTAGGCAGGTGAGAAGAAAGTGCTGTGCGTCATCCAGTTTCTCAGTCCAGTCTCTGAACTCCGTAAGCACTGTGTCCAGATGAAAGCGACTTTGTGCTAGCAGCCTGCAGGGCTGGGGGGCCCATTCCCAGGCTTAGCTGGGCTCTGGGAACCATCAGGCCCTTGGGGGGTGACATTTATACTCCTTTTCCAGGGAGTAGGAGCCAGCCTCCCTGCAGAAAGGCACACATCCAAGGTCACTTCAGTATACATGTCCATTCCAGATCATTTAACCAATCATGAACTAATATTTTTTTAATTTTTTAATAATTTTATTGAGAAACAAATAGTAATAAGACAGTTTCAAACCCAATTAGTAGGACAGTTTCCATAATAAATACATTGCATTTGTTGTCTGAGTGGCTATTCATTGTACAAGACGCAGACAGGATGTCCTGTCCACAAACACTATTAGAGCAAATCTTTTTATTCATTGAATTAAGAGAATGTACCTATATAATCTATCCTATTTTGAATATAGAGATACAAAATGGTCATTCATTTGTATCCCCTTTTTTATTTAGTTTTGTCAGAGAAGGGCATCAAATTATCATTTAAATATTGTAGGTGCGTGAATTCAGCAAAATATTCCAATACAGTACAGTAATCCATGATAGCAGTGGGTTTTCAGTAGGACTGGAAAAGTCAGAAGTTGTTCTCTTGAGCCTTTTACACCTCAACCTATTAATACGGCTTTACTTATTATACCCTAAAGAATATGAAGAAAAATATTAAAAAATAAAAAGATATTTAAAAATAGAAAAAACAATTACATATATTTACACAGAACATAAATATATTACATATATTTAGAATCTAACCATATACAGCATTGTAGCAGGACAGTCTTGTGACATTTTTTTCTTCTCTTTTTTCATTTATTACCTTTTTTTTAAGCAAACATTTACTTAAGAGACAGTATGGCAGTAATTGGTATGACATGACAAGCAGTACGTATTTAGAAGACCAGAATGACAGGCATTCCATGCAAGACCCTCCTATTAGCCATTGCTATCTTCAGTGCAGTTGCTTAGTTCACAGGTATCAGCATATATAGTTAGTCAAGGTGAGAATCCTACCAATTAACTGCTAGTTTCAAACACCTGCTAATGTTTCTCAGAATCATTGTCTTACCCATCTTGTGCATATAAATGCATGGCTTTGCCCCTGCCATGTTTCCTAGATTTTCTCCTTGACCTCTCTTTGTTATCTAATCCTCAAGTTCTCGCTTTCCTTTTAATTGTGTTATACCTTTTTATTTGTATTTCTTCTTTTGAGTTCTTATACTAGGGAGACTATGCAATATTTACATACGTGAGTCTGGTTTATTTCATTTATAAGTATATCCTGAAATGGCATCCACTTAAATATGAAGGCTTCAAGTTTATCATTCTTTATAGCTGAGTAATACTCCATTGTATAAAGATACCACATCGTTTTCAACCATTCCTCATGTGACAGGCATCTTGGCTGTTTCCAAGATTTGGCTCTCACAAATTGTGCTATTATAAACACAGGCAGGTCCACAAATATCACTAAGATATGACATTTCCAGTTCCTCTGGGAAAATGGACGAAGCACATCCTTAATCCACTATGATCAAGCTGGGGGAATTCTGGTGAAGGGTTCTGAATATTTCCCTCTTAATCCCTCCTAAGCTCTGGAAAACTTACTCTACTGAGCTCTTACACCAGTTTTAACACCTTCCTCATGTTATGTTTAGAAAAATAAATAAGTTTAAGAAGCCATTTTAAAGCTATGCACAGTTGCAGCCTAGAGACCTTAAGGAGGCACCTTCTGATATCACTTTAGGAGCTTCACTAGGCACCTTTAACATAACTGGTAATTATAAAATCCACTTTATCTGTATAAGTGAAACATAGACTGTTACCTTTTTGGCCCTATGAAATTCTGCACTGTACCTTTTTTACTCCTGGCAAGATGTTCTGCCTTAGCAGTAAATTGCATTTTTTTCCTTTGTGTGTGTGTGTGTGTGTTCATTATGCTTAAATTCTGAGGACCATAGGAGGATAGATTATATTAGAACTTAAAAATTTGTATAGGCAAACCATTTTCTTATGTTGGGGGGGCGAATATTAAAATGTTATTTTACATATCATTTATAATCTTGTCACAGCTCAGGACCCCTCCAGACCCAGACCCAGTTCATCCCATCGAGTGTGTGGGAGGGCTTCTGTGCTCCCCTGAACCCCCTGGACCCCTCCAGACCCACCCCAGGCCTGGCATACAGACCTGGGGTAAAACTCTGCAGCTAAAGTCCCTGCAGAGAGACTAGGGGGTCAGAACCACCCAGATAATCCTGGAGCATATTATCTTACCAGAGGGGCACAACAGGTTCACTTCCAATGCCTGCAGCAAGAAGAAGCTGAGCACAGCAGCCAGACCCAAGTCACGCACAACTGGATAAATTCAAACTTCATAGATCTGCCCCCAGTAAGCTGAGACACTTTGCTAGACCCTTATCTATAAAAGCATCCTCCCTCTTTCTCTCTTGATGGAGAGAAGAGGCAAAATATAACTGGAGTGCACTATTCTGCCTGGAAAACACCAGGTACATGAAGGGGAGGTCATCAGGCAAAATTTACAAATTCCCAATTTAATATCTGCTTAGCTGTATAAACACAATGATTGATCTTATTGTCTAAAATACAAACCCACTAGTTACAAAAATTTGTCAACTGCTAAATATCATTACCCGTTATTACTGTTCCTTATTGTAGTTCTGTAAATACAACACTATAACTGCCTTAATCATAGAATCTCCTTTGGGTGAGAATTTCAGTGGGTGCTAAGGTTACAACTGCACCAAAGCTCTACACTAAAGGTCAGAAGACAGTGCTATACAAAATGACAAAAGGAACAAGCAAAATGCAATCTCAGGTCCTGGGCCCACAGGGGCAGAGGACACTAGCACAGAAGAAATTGGGAATCACAAAGCTGAATGTGTGAGTCAATAGTATCTGAAGTAAAGAAACAACAGCAGAAAGATACGGAGGAACTCAGAGCAGAATTAATTTCTGCAGTAAAAAAAGGAAACCTCTGAATTAAAAGTGTCTGAAGTAAAAAAATCAAATGCATAAACATATAGAGGAAATCAGATCAGAAATAATCTCTGTAGTAAAATAGTAACTGCTTCTCAACAAGACACTGATAAAAAGTAGAGGAGATTAGAAAAATGATGGATTCCTTGAATGAGCAAGATAGGAAAGAAATAGATTGCATGAAGCAGCATCAAAAAGATACAGAGGAACTTAAAATCTCAATCACTCAATGGTTCTGCAAAACCATCTGAGTGAAAGTGAAGATAGAGTTTCAGATCTCAAAGATGCAGTCATAGCTAGTGAAAAGATAAGAAAAGACCTCTTAAAAACAACTAGGATGCAAGTAAAAATAATTCACCTGCAAGATGATGCAAAAATGAACATGAAACTATAAGCATCAATGAGAAAAAGTCAATACAAATGATATAAAAAGAATATGGGCAGAAGTAATAGCAGAAAACTTCCCAAATATGAGAAAACAATTTGACATCCAGATAACCGAAGCATGCAGAACTGCAAATAACTTCAATCCAATTAAGAGTGACTGATTTTTTTTTTCCAGACCCAGGGATTGAACTCAGGCCTTGCGCTTGCCAAAGAGGCACTTATTCCACTGAGCCATCTCCCTGGCCCACTTCAATCCAATTAAAAACACACCCAGACATATAATAGTCAAGATTCCAGAAATCTGGCACAGAACAATATACTGAAAGCCTCTAGACAAAAGAAACAGATCACATTTGAAGGAAAATTCCTCAAAAATAATGGAAGACTTCTCTTCACAAACCATGAAGACAAGGAAAGCATGGAGCAGAGATCTTCAAGTCCCTTATAAAAACAAATTCCAGCCCAGACTACTATACCCTGCTAAACTCTCTTTCAAGTTTGATGGAGTAGTAAAATACTTCCATGACAAAGAACAACTAAAGAATTTCATGATAACAAAGCCAGCTGAACACAGACTACTGAAAGATGTTCTAGAGAGGGGCCAAAATGATCAGAACTCCACAAAGGAGAACAGAAGGAACTCACTAAATAGGACAAACAATTAAACACAGGAGAAAAAAAAAAAGAGTAAACAACAGCAGATAAATAACATGACAATCATAAATCAATACATCTGAATTATAACTATCAATGTAAATGGACTCAATTCACCCATTAAAATAAATAGACTGGCACAGTGGATTAGGAAACAAAATACAACAATATGCTGAATACAAGAAACACACTTAACTCGTAAAGAAATTCAAAGACTGAAAGTCAAAGGATGGAAAAAAATACTACATGCACCAGCACCTCAGAAAAAAGGAGGGGTAGCAATCCTGTTCTCAGACAGTCTCAACTTCAAACCAAGAAGGATCAAAGGAAATACAGAAGGCCACTATATATTGGTTAGGGGAAAAATTCAACAGGAAGAGGTAACACTCATAAATATGTACACAACAAACATGGGAGCACCCAACTGCATAAGACAAATCTTAATGGACATGAAAAATCTAATATCCAATACTACATTCTTAAAAGGAGACCTTAACATCCTCTTATCTGAAAAAGATAGGTCAACCAGACAAAACCTCAGCAAAGAAGTAGCAGAATTGAACCAGAGCTTGAAGCAAATGGACTTAGTGGATATACATAGTGTTCTACTCAAGGACAGCTAAATACACATTTTTTGCAGCTGCACATGGGTCATTTTCTAAAATACATCACATACTGGTCCATAGGTCATGCTTAAGTATATGCAATAAAACAGAAATTATCACATACATATTATCTGACCACAATGCAATAAAACTGGAAATAAATGACAAAAGAAATCAGAAAAATCCCCTGAATACATGGAAATTAAACAAAACTCTACTCAGCAATCAGTGAGTCACAGATGAAATTGAACAAGAAATTCAACAATATCTACAATTCAATGAAAAGCCAAGCACAATTTATCAGAATTTATGGGATGTGATGAAAGCAGTTCTCAGAAATTTTTGCTGTGAACTCACACATTAGGAAAACAGAAAAGGTTCAAATAAACAGCCTAATGCTGCACCCCCGACATCTAGAAAAGTAAGAGCAAGCCAAACCCAGAACCCAAAGACTGGAAGAAATCATAAAGATTAGAGTAGAAATTAATTCAATTGAGACGAAGAAAACAGTCCAAAGAATTAATGAAGCAAAAAGGTGGTTCTTTGAAAGATTAAATAAAATCAATGAACCCCTAGCAAATTTCATCAAAAAGAGGAAAGAAAAAAATGCAAGTACAAGCAATCAACAATGAAAAACATATAATCACCACAGACCCAGTGGAAATTCAAAAGATTATCAATAGCTATTGTAAGAATCTTTACTCTTAGAGAATAGAAAATGCAGAAGAAATGGACAGATTCCTAAAAAGGTACAAATTACCAAAACTGAATCAAAAAGATATAACTACTCTCAATAACCCAGTAACAGCCAACAAAATACTAAATGTAATAATAAAAAAAAAAAACTACTGACAAAGAAAAGTCCAGATCCTGATGGATGCACAGCTGAATTCTACAAGAAATATATGGGAGATATAATCCCAGTACTCCTCAAACTCTTCAATGAAATTGAAAAGAAAACAATCCTCCAAAAATCATTCCTGGAGGCAAGTATTATACTGATACCAAAACCAATGAAAGATGCAACTAAAAAAGAGAACTACAGGCCAATCTCCCTCAAGAACATAGATACAAAAAATCCTCAATAAAATCCTAGAAAATTGAATACAGAATATCATCAAGATGATTACACACCATGACCAAGTAGGTTTCATCTCAGAGATGCAAGGATGGTTCAGTGTCCGCAAATCTATAAATGTAACACACGATATCAATAGAACCAAATCTAAAAACCTCATGATCATCTCAATTGATGCAGAAAAGACCTTTGACAAAATCCAGCCCCATTCATATTCAAAGTCCTACAGAAAATTGGCATAGAAGGCCTCTACTTCAATATGATAAAAGCCATCTATGACAACCCAATGGCTAACATAATTCTAAATGGGGAAAAACTGAAATCTTTTACTCTCAGATCTGGTACAAGACAAGGATGTCCTCTATCACCCCTCCTATTCAATATAGTTCTGGAATCGTTAGCTATAGCCGTTAGACAAGAGAGAGAAATGAAAAGAACAGGTAAAGAAGAAGTTAAATCATCATTATTTGCAGATCACATGATACTTTACTTGGAAGCCCCAATAAACTCCAACTAGAAGCTACTAGAATTGATACACAAATTCACTAACATAGCAGGATACAAAATCAATACCCAAAAGTCAATAGCATTCCTCTACACAGATAACAAACACACTGAGAGGGAAATTAGAGAAACACTACCTTTTACAATAGCACTGTGGAAAATGAAATACTTTGGAGTGCATCTAACTAAAGAAGTCAAAGATCTTTTCAAGGAAAATTACAGTACCCTGAAAAAAAGTGATTGTAGAAGATTTCAGAAAATGGAAAGATATTCCTGATCCTGGATAGGAAGAACCAACATCGTGAAGATGGCCATACTCCCAAATTGCTGTACACATTTAATGCAATCCCTATCAATCTACCACCAGTCTACCTCCCAGACCTAGAGAAATCGTTCCTAAAATTTATTTGGAACCAGAAAAGATCTAGAATAGCAAAAGCAATCCTGGCCAATAAGGACAAGGCAGCATGCATTACAATATCTGACTTAAAATTATACTACAAAGCTACTGTGATAGAATCAGCATGGTATTGGCAATGAAATAGACCTGAGGATCAATGGAATAGAGTAGAAGATGCAGAGGTCTCTACGAACACATTCAGCCACCTGATCTTTGACAAAGGGGCCAAACATGCTTACTGGAAGAAAGATAGCCTCCTTAACAAATGGTGCTGGAACAACTGGCTCTCTACATGCCGAAAACTAAAACTTAACCTAGATTTATCACTATGCACTAAGTTAAAGTCAAAATGGATTAAAGATCTAAACATTAAAACAGAAACACTAAATCTCCTGGAGGAGAAAGTAGGAGGAACTCTTGAAAACATAGGGGTAAGAAAAGAGTTCATGAACAAAAGTCAAATTTCACAGGTAATACTTGAAAGAATTAAGAACTGGGATCACCTCTTACTGAGAAGTTTTTGCATATCAAGAGAAATTACCAACAGTGAAAAGACAACCCACAAATTTTGAAAAAATTTTGTCCAATAAGCCCTCAGACAAAGGTCTGCTCTCTAGAATTTATAAAGAGCTAAAAAGCATTAGGACCCCAAAATTTAAAGACCTAATCCAAAAACAGGCATCTGAGATGAACACACACTTCTCAGAGGAAATTAAAAGAAGTGAATAAATATATGAAAAAATGCTCCACATCACTAGCCATCCATGAAATGCAAATTAAAACAACACTGAAAAAAAACAAACACTGAGATACCATCTTATTCCAGAAAGAATGACTATTATAAACAAATTAACTAACAACAAATGTTGGAGAGGCTGTGGGGGAAAAAAAGAACCTTTCTCCACTGCTGGTAGGAATGTAGACTGGTGCAACCATTATGGAAATCAGTGTAGAGACTCCTTAAAAAACTAGGACTGGAAATCCCATTCAAGCCAGCTGAGAATTTTCCCAGAGGAACTGAAAATGTCATTTCATAGTGATATATGTGTAACTATGTTTATAGCAGCACAATTTATGATAGCCAAATCTTGGAAACAACCAAGATGCCTGTCCCATGAGGAATGGATGAAAAACATGTGGTATTTTTATACAATGGAGTATATTACTCAGCTATAAAAAATGATAAACTTAAAGCCTTCATGTTTAAGTGGATGCCACTTGAAGATATGATCATAAGTGAAATAAATTAGACCCACATGTGTAAATATCATATAGGCTCCCTAGTAATAGAATTGGAAATACAAATAGAAAGGTATAACACAATTAAAAGGAAAGCAAGAATTTGAGGATTGGACAATGAGGAGAGGGCAAGGAGAAAAGCTGGGAAACATGACAGGGGCAAAGCTGTACATTTATATGCACAAGATAGGTAAGGCAAGGATCCTGGGAATCTACAGCATGTTTTTGAAACTAGCAGTTAATTGGTGGGATTCTCCCCCTGGCTGTCTATATATGCTTATACCTGTGAGCTAAGCAGCTGCACTGGAGATAGCAATGTATAACGGTAGGGTCACGCTTGGAATGCCTGCCATTCTGATCTTCTAATTACGTACTGCTCGTCACGACATACCAATTACTGCCACACTGTCTCTCAAGTAAATGTTCGTTAAAAAAGGGGGGCAATAAATGAAAATAAGAGACAGGAAACAAAGTCACAGGGCAGTCCTGCTACAATGCTGTATATGGTTAGATTTCTAAACTTTTGTGTAAAAATATATAATTCTTTATTCATATTATTTTTGTCTTTTTTATTTTTTGAGACAGGGTCTCACTATGCAGTTCAGGCTGGCCTTAAGCTCACTTTGTAGCTCAGGCTGGTCTCAAACTCACAACAATCCTCCTGCCTCAGCCTCCTGAGTGCTGGGATTACAGGCATGCGCCACCATGCCCGGCTATTCACATTTTTAACATTTTTCATTTTTGTAATTTTTCTCCATATTCTGTAGGGACTTAAAGTTTAACATGAAAATACTTGATGGAAAATATCTGTTCCATGTTATGCCTAAGATGTTTGATATTCAGATAGATAGTGTGGGTAAACCTGACTGCATATGTTGTAGGGTAATAATAAGCTTCTCTTCTGGAGGGTTAACAATCTAAGTTTGCAGACCAAAATTAGACAAAAAGAAGGACTTCAAGGACAGCCAAAATTTTACCCCCTAGCCTTTCAAGGTCAGTGAAGACTCAGGACATAGGAGAACCTGTACTGTAACATTATGTAACTCAGTTGTGTCACAATTTTTCTGATCAAGGAGATTATGTGGTCACAGAAGAAAGTGAACAATAATGTAAAGTGTGCCTAAGGAGAGTCACATGGACAGAAAACATTCTCTCAGGCTTTCACAGAAAGCAAACTGGTCAAGCAGTGGCCGTGACTCGTCAACATGGCTGACACTGACAAATGATCTACAAAGTACAGTACAGGGTTGCAGGGTAAATCCTGAGAGGACTTGATTGACCCTATCACACAAAAGTTACATTCTTGTTATGTAGGTCTTGCTTTATCTTGGTCTTAATCGTCCAGCAGAAAAGTGTAAAAGTTAGGTATTAAAAATAAAGCCATCTTAATATGCTGAGCTATAAAAGGCTCAAGTCAACGACTTCTGACATTGCCAGTCCTATGGATAACCCACTACTATTATGGACTACTGGACTATATTGAAATATTTTGTGAATTCATGCACCTGCAATATTTAAATGACAATGGAATGCCCTTCTCTGACAAAACTAAACAAAAAAGAGGATACAAATGAAGGACCATTTTGTATCTGTCTATTCAAAATAGGATAGATATACAGCTACATTGTCTTAATTCAATGAATAGAAAGATTTGTACTAACAGTGCTTAAGGACTGGATATCATGTCTGCATCTTGTACAATAAATAACCACTCAGAAGACAATAATGTACAATGTATTAATTATTTAAACTGTCAGTTTTGAAACTATCTCATTGCTGTTTGTTTCCCAATAGTTTTTTTCAGAGCCAGGGACTGAACTCAGACCCTTGTGCTTGCCAGGAAAGCATTTATTATACTGATCCATCTCCCCAGCCTCTTGTTTCTCAATAAAATTATTTTAAAAAGAAAAAGAAAAAAGAGGAATGAACAAATTTGCTGCTTAGATCACTGCAGCTTCTAGGACCTGGTTTCTTTTATTGATTCAAAAACAAAACAAAAAATAAAAAACATTGTGCCTGCAATAAATCTTGCTTTTCTTAAATATGTAGCCGCCTGGTTCCTGTGTCCTGTTAAATACAGGCACCAACCCTTGATGTAGCTCCTGTTCAACTTCATATCATGGAAATGGGTCGGCCCGATTCCTTGGCTGCATGCTGGGTGCATAGCCAGTGGACTGAAGGCTTTGTTTTAGGGTGACATCACTCAGCTCAGGAAATGTCGGGGGGACTATTATCTTTCCCTTTGTTTGAGGTTTTGGATGCTAGGTAAAAATACCACTTATCTTTGTAAACACAAAGCATTTTGCTTTCTCCAATTTTCTGTTAATGGCAAAGGAATGGAAGGAAATTAAGTTTTACTGATTTTAAAAAATAAAATAAAAGGTATTGCCTTTAATCCCATGTGTTGTCTGTAAAACCTTGTAATTGTTATCTGTTAACATTCTATAGGCCAGAACTTCTAAGACAAGCTTGACTGGTTAAAAAATCATATTATACTATATATTTCAAGACGTTCAGTATCTAAATAAAATCATATAATTAAACCTACTCTTCCCATCATAATACTTATGTGACCGATCTTCTCTTCTGGGTGTTCACCAACTGGGGCTTGCATACCACAGCCAGAAAGATAGCTGGAGCAGCCAAAATATTGTCTCTTGCCCCCCAGTGTCAAGAGGGACCTAGGACATGGGGGGATCTTTTTGACAAGTTCCTGTATTTCCGGTGAGTCACTCAACCTCCCAAGAAGGGACATTGTTGGATACTAGAGAATAGGAATGAACCAATGCGTAGTGTGCCAAACAGGAGGCTCCTCAGAGAGGAAAAAGTCTCCCAAGCTTTCACAGGAAGCTCCACGGTCAAGCAAGGCCATGGCCTATGCTGGCAGGTGACACTGACAAGAACTGCAAGGCTCTGTGTATGATTCCAGAAGTAATGCCTGAGGAGACTTAACTAACCTTAATAAATAATGAGAAGTTAATTTTCATTAACATACATATATTTTAGCCGGGCATGGTGGCGCATGCCTGTAATCCCAGCACTGGGGAGGCTGAGGCAGGAGGATTGTTGTGAGTTCGAGACCAGCCTGAGCTACAAAGTGAGCTTAAGGCCAGCTTGAATTGCATAGTGAGACCCTGTCTCAAAAAGACAAAAAACATACATATATTTTAATTTGGTCTTAAACACCCAGCGGAAATGTATAACCAAAAAATGTATAAGATGCCATAGTAATAAAAATGAGATATAGAAAGGGACTCAAATCAATGACCCCTGTTGTCAGTTTTCGGGTACATCTGCAGCTAACCCTTGTTATGGTTCAGTTAGAAGTTATAAAAGCCCAACAAGCGTCATGTT
The DNA here is from genome assembly GCA_004027165.1 of Ctenomys sociabilis. Lineage (NCBI taxonomy): Eukaryota > Metazoa > Chordata > Mammalia > Rodentia > Ctenomyidae > Ctenomys > Ctenomys sociabilis. The sequence goes on from PVKA01010239.1 coordinate 58,906, forward strand.
CCTTAGATAAAATGATTTTTCAGAACTGTAGAACTCTGCATATTCTTACAGCTAAAACTGGAGGAACTTACGGCAGAAATACCACATTTACCCATAACCTCCGTCATTAGAGATGCGCGAGAGCCATTGGCTAAGGGTCAAGCATCGTTATCCAATTCTTAAGAACAGTGTCTAGATACGGCTCTTTCCCCAGTCTTGTGCTCATGCTTTGGCCATGCGTGTTTAATTTCTCTAAAGTTTTGTTTATTCTCACCTAGAGGCTGCCAGACTCCAAGTTATCATGCAGATGGAACCAAACTTCTTTTACCAGGATCCACTAGATGGACCTTTTGCCATTAAAGGTCTCTTCTGGTTCCAGACAAATTTTCTAAGTTTCTCTAGGTATGTGAGATATGCTAATAATATTCTAATTAAGATGGCATTGAATCTGCATAACAGTTTGTGGGGTGTGGCCATTTTCACAATGTTTATTCTTCCTATCCAGGAGAAAGGAATATGTATTTTCATTTTCTGAGATCCTCTTCAATCTCTTTTTTCAGAGTGCTATATTTTTCACTCTGTAGATCTTTTACTTTGTTAAATTGATTCCTAAGTATTTCATTTATTTGGATGTTTTTGTGAAAGACATGGTTTGTCTAATTTCTCAGAGCATTTGTTATTTGTATACAGAAATGCTATCGATCCTTGAATGTTGACTTTGTATCCTGCTGTGCTACTGAACCTGGTTATTATTAAATCTACAAATCTCTTGGTGGACTTTTTGGGATGTTCTATCTAGAGCATCCTGTCATCACTTCTTCCTTTCAAATCCTTATTCCTTGTATTTCCCTTTCTCGTCTCATTGCTCTGGCTAATGTTTCTAGAACGTATTGTACAGGAGTGGTGACGGTGCGCGTGCTTTTCTTGTTCCTGATTCTAAAGTGAAGAATTTCAGGCTCTGTCCATTTAGTATGATGTTGGCTGTTGGTTTGTCATGAGCAGCTTTTATCAGGTTGAGACAAAGACCACCTATTCCAATTTTCTATAGGGTTTTGTCATGAGTGAGTGTGGAACTTTGTCAAAAGTTTCTTCAGCATCTACTGAAGTGATCATGTGGTTTTTTTCTTTGGCTCTATAGATTTATGGAATTGCTTCCCTTTCAATTTCATTGGAGAGATTGAGAAGAGCTGGCATTAAATTGTCTCCAAATTTCTTGTAGAATTCAGCTGTGAATCCATTCAGATCTGGGCTTTTTTTGTTGATAGTTTTTTTTTTTTATTACATTTTCAATTTCATTGACCAATACTGGATTATTCAGAACTTTTATATCTTCTTGATTCAGCTTTGACAATTCATATGTATCTGGGAACTTGTCCATTTCTTCTGTATTTTCTATCAGAAATAAAGATTTCTGAGAGTAAAGATTTTGGAAGTATTAATGATCTTCTGAATTTCTATAGGTTCTGTAGTGGTTTTGTCCTTTTCATTCCTTATTGCATGAATTAGAATGTTTTCTTTCCTTTTTTGAAAAGGTTGGCTAGCGATCTATCCATTTTATTTATTCTGAATCAACTCCTCACCTCATTAATTCTTTGTATTGTTTTCTTCCTCTCCACTGCATTAATTTCTGCTCTAATCTTTATAATTTCCTACTTTCTTTGAGCTTTGGGCTTCACTTGTTCTTTTTCTAGAAGCTCGAGGTTCAGCACAAGGTTGTTTATTTGGGTTCATTCTGTTTTCCTGATGTGAAAATTCACTGCTATAAATTTCTCTCTTAAGATTGCATCCATTGCATCCTACAGGTTCTTCTAAGTTGCATCTGCATTTTCTTTCCTTTTCTTTTTTATGTATTTAGTGCAGGGTCCACAAGGTCTCACTGCACAAATCAGACTTACATTGATCCTCCTGCTTCAAGCCTCCCAAGCACCGGGATTACCAACGTGTGCCACCGCACCCAGTCTCAGTTCCTGGTTTAGCACACCTCAGGGACAGGGCTAGCACAGCACGCTGGGGATCGAACCCCATTCCCTGCAGCTGCCGAAAAAGACACTTTAGTCTGCTGAGCTATCTGCCCAGATTTGTATCTGCATTTTTTTAATTGTAAATACTGCTGAATTTCTTATTTAATTTCACTTGTGACCCATTGATTGTTCAGGAGGGTGTAATTTAATTCCCATGTGTTTAGGGACTGTTTTGTGATTTCTTTTGCATTTTGACTCTGCAGGGTGGAACACTGTGAAGGCCTGCTAAGTCCATTTCTTCACAAGTTTGGTTTAGTTCTGTTAGTTCTTTGCTAATTTGTTTACATAGTTGATCTATCCCTTTGTGACGGGCAGGGTGTTAAAGTCCCCCATTACAATTGTATCATTGTATACTCTGGTTTCCCTTCAGATAGTATAAATCTTTCACCTTTTACAGTTGTGTCAGTGTTCATCTGATTTTTCATGTGTGTTAAAATTTGTCTTACACAGTTGTGTGCCCCTCCAGTAGGTGCATATGTATTTATGATGGTGATCTCTTCCTCTTGCAGTTTTCCCCTAACAAGTAGGTAGCGACCTTCTTTATCTCTTTTGATCATTCTCGGCTTGAAGTTCACATTGTCAGCAGCCAGAATAGCTCTCTTTTCTCTTGCTGAGTTCCTGTCACATGGAGTATTTTTTTTTTCATCCTTTGACTTTCAGTCTATGAATTTCCATTTGATGGAATGTGCTTCTTCTTTGTTTTTTCTCCTTTTGCCTTTTAGGGAAGGGTCTACAGAGTGTTCCGGGTCTCACTACGAGATCAGGTGCACAGCGATTCTCTGCTTACAGCCTCCCAAGTGCTGGGATTACAGGTGTACTCAAAGCCCCCGGCCCCGTGCCTGCTTGCAGGTGCTTTAATATGCTGAGCTGTTTGGGTGGCCTTTGAATGTGTTTCTTGTACACAGCATGTTGTTGGATTTTGTTTCTTGATCCACTCTGCCAGTTTGTTTCTTTTAATTGGCAAATTGAGCCCATTTACATTGATGGTTATAACTGATACGTAGTGGCTTATCTTGGTCATGCTATTTTCTTGCTGTTGGTTTCTTACTTTTCCCTTCTGTGTAATTGCTTGCTCTGCTTGGTGATTCCCTTTTATTGTTGTTTTTGAAGCTGTAGTAGGGGCCAGGGAGATGGCTCAGTGGAATAAGCGCTTCTTTGAAGCTGTGGTCATCTTTGTCTCTTTCTAAAATATATGCCAGTACTCTTTTGGGTTGGTTTAGTGGTCATGAATTTCAATTGTTTTTGGTCATGGAAGAATCTTATTTCGCTACTAATTTTGATGGATAGTTTTGCAGGGTAAATCAGTCTAGGTTGGAAGTTATTTTCTTTCAGAACCTGAAATACTTCACTCCATACTTTCCTTGATTTGATGGTTTGTATTGGAAAATCTTCCATAATTTTGATGGGCTTTCCATTCCAGATGATCTGTTTGTTTTTTCTGATAGCTTTTACTATTTGATTCTTTTGCTAAATTTCTTGGATCTTGATTTTGTGTCTGACTGTAGATTTATTTTGTTTGTCATAATTGGAGTTGTATATGCCTTGCTTATCTGTGTGTCAGATTCTTTGTTCCATACTTGGGAAATTTTCTGCTGCTACTTTTGCAGATAGTCTTTTCATATCATTTGTGTTGACTCCTGCTATTTCACTGACACCTATGAGTCTTATATTATTTTTCTTGGCATCATCTTACAGCTGTTATTTGCTGTTTTCTAGTTCCTTATTCTTTTTAAGAAATCTTTCCTTTCACAATTGCAAACTGCAATACTGTCTTCAATGCCAGGCGTCGTGGTGCATGCCTGTAATCCCAGCACTCAGGAGGCTGAGGCAGGAGGATTGTTGTGAGTTGAGACCAGCCTGAGCTACAAAGTGAGCTTAAGGCCAGCCTGAACTGCATAGTGAGACTATGTCTCAAAAAGACAAAAAATAAACAATATTTTCTTCAAGGTCTGAAGATCAGTTTTGTTCAAGTGGTTTTGCCAGATTTCAGTGGAATTCTTAATTTTCTGAATATTTGTTTGAATCCACCTAATGTATTCTAATTCTTTCCTATATTCAATGTCCCCATCATTTTTCTATTCTCTCTCTCTCTCTCTCTCTCTCTCTCTATATATATATATATATATATATATATATATATATATATATATATATATAATCTTTTAGATGCACTCAGCAATTCTTTCATGATTGTGGTCATTTTTTTACCTGAGAGATTATTTCTGATCTGATTTCCTCTGTAGTCTGATGGAGTTATTTCCTTACCTCAGATGCTATCACTTCAGAAATTTCAGGCGTGTGAATCCCAAGCTCTTCCGTGCACTTGCCTCCTGGGCTTGTCCTGGGGAGGGGCCTAAGCAGGCATCAGCACGGCTCCCGAGATGGGGGTGTGTAGGTCACTGAGGCTCCTGCATTGGTCTCCCTTTCTAAAAACTATTTCTCGCCAATAGTAACATCTGAGCACTTGCTCACATTTGAAGAACTGCGCTCTGAAGAACACAGCAGGACTGGTCTGCAGTAAAAAGCAGCCTTGAAACCATCGTAGTATAACAGCAAAATTTGATTCTTTACTCAAGAGCTTGATTCTTTGCTCCACCTTGAATTCACCTGAAACACACTGTCACCAGGCAATGAGGGATGGCACTTGGGCGGGACCTCGTGGAGGGCCAGGTAGTGTGCAGCACTTCTTCCACATTCCACTGGCCGTTCCGCCCCTTCTCCCTGAGCCCCAACCACTTCTCTGCAACATGGCACTAATGTGCAGAACCTGGTCCAGGGAGGCTTTGTAGGGACTGAGTCAGCTAACACATGTAAAACCTGTTCATATCACAGAGCCTGGCTCCTAGTCAGAACGGAAGAAATATATGTGACTGTCACTGTTTATGCCAACCCTCTCCTTGACTAGCATCTTAACAAGACATTTAAACCCCATTTCACCATTGCAAGATAAAAGGGTACCATGGTACCACATGCAGCACTAAGAGTGTGCATGCACGCTACCCTGCACATAAGAAATGCTGCTTCCCAGGGTTAGCTTCAAAATTTTCCCAGAAGGAACCATTGACTTCAATGCATAACAACCAAGGTTCAGGCCAGTACAGTGAGGATTCCATCCACACAGAGCCTTTGGGTTGATGTACACACGGGGGGATTTAGTACAAGTATTTGACATCACCCAGCCATGAAAGTGGGTAAGTGGTGTGTGTTAGGCTGTTGTCTTTGCATCTGATGATGGAAAATGAAGCCAGCAGGACAGGCACACAGGAAAGGAGAGTGGTTGTGAAGTGAGGAAAGAACAAAGACGGCTGAAACCTGCTTCCGCCTCTCCCGCCACCAGCTCCAACTGCAAAGATGCAGCAGTGCAAGAAAGGCTGCCCCCTGGTGGGCACCTGGGAGAAGGCAATGGAGCAGGTGCAGGGGCCTGCGTGCTGGGCCACTAGCTGTTTCCGCTTGCATGTGATCCCAAATGCAAAGTGGCCACAGCCAGCCACAGCCCCGCTGCTCTCATAAGCACCAATAGCAGCACCTCGGTGGAACTCACCGCACAGCGTCCTCTCAATCTGTGAAATGGGGGATTATTCAGCAGAGTCCTGTCTGGTAAGAATGTTCCCCAGCATCTAACTAAACTCTGCTTCCTTCGTTTCCCCTTGAATTATTACCTATAGCTACATAAAGATAAGTCCCAAAACAGCAAACAAGATCTCATAGTTTCTGTAGGTCAGGAATGTAGAAAAGACTTCGCTGGGTTTTCTGTTTCTGGGGCAGCTGCAGTCAAGATACATCCAGTCCTACATCACCCAAAGGCCTAACTGGAGCTGGAAGACCCACTAGGGCTTGCCCTGGACTCTTGGGAGGCCTCTCGTTCCTGGCCACCTGGATCCACCCACCAGGCTGTGTCCTCACAGCTAGAGATAAACTTGCCCTCGACCCCAGCACTTGAAGAGAAAGACGTGAAAGTACCACCCTAGGACAGGACCTGGGCTCAGGGGTCACTCCCCATCACTTTCAGCCATTTTGTTCATGACGGGTGAGTCATGAAATCCTCCCCACACTAAGCAGGCAAGAGCTAGCTCCCGCTTGAATGGAGAACAGGGATCCGTTTGTGGCCACAGTTGAACAGCATTCTGCACCTCTCCATCCCAGACCAACCCTGTGCACACCCTTTCACGGCCAAAGGCCTACGCACCGTAGCCCTCTCCCCGAAGCCCACAGCCTTTTTTTTTTTTTTTTT
>PVKA01010240.1:0-21307 GCA_004027165.1 Ctenomys sociabilis
GAGTCATGGTCCTCGAAGCCATGTACTTCAGACTGGTCTCAGACTCCCTGTGTCACCCAGACTGTTCCTCCTGCCTCAGTTTCCCAAGTGCTGGACCACCGGCATGTACCACCATGCCTGGCCTAGAAGGCCTTATGACTGGGAAAAGGAATTTTTTTTCCTCTCGAACCTGTAGATGGTTGGGAGCTGTTGAGTATTTTATACAGGGACAGGATGTGGGCAGGCCCTAGTGGCCAGGAATGTGGCAGGGGACGAGAGATGAGTAGGGCCTGTCCTGGGAGTGGCAAGGAAGTGAAAGGAGTCCTTACACCAAACCATGTTGTGGGAGAAGCCCGCTAATGGCAAGTCCCGTGGGAACGGTGCTGGGCCACATCAGGCTCCAAGCCCAGAAGTGAGGTTGGAAGGGGTCGCATCTCCAGGACTGCATAGCCGTCCTTCTGAGCCATTTCCTACCTTTTCACAGTGACAAAACTGCAGGTGAGCAAGTCGAAGAGGACCCTCACCCTGATAGAGAACAGGCCCATTCAGCTGAACTGTTCCGTCAAGTCCCAGACCAGCCAGAACTCGCACTTCGCTGTGCTCTGGTACGTGCACAAGCCCTCTGACGCTGATGGCAAGCTCATCCTCAAAACCACACACAGCTCCACCTTCGAGTACGGCACCTACGCTGAGGAGGAGGGCCTGCGGCCCCGGCTGCAGTTTGAGCGGCATGTGGCTGGGGGCCTGTTCAGCCTCACGGTCCAGAGAGCCGAGGTCAGTGACAGTGGCAGTTACTACTGCCATGTGGAGGAGTGGCTGCTGAGCCCCAACTACGCCTGGTATAAGCTGGCAGAGGAGGTCTCGGGCCGCACGGAAGTCACCGTGAAGCAACCAGGTAAGGGCAGAGGGTGCAGCATCTGCAGCCTGGGGCTTCCTGCAGAGACTCATGGGCTGGGCTGGCTCCGCGCGGCCCACTGGGGACCCGAATGCAAGGGGCAGCATTGGGTGCCTGTGGGATCCTTCTTCACAGGGTCGTCACGTGGGTGCAAGCTCACAGGGACACTGTCCACCCCAGGGATCCTCACAGGCAGCTGTGCTTGGCAGAATGTGAAGATGCAAGAGTCTGTGGCAACTCCTAATTCTTTTCTGGCTTTTCAATTTGTACCCTGAATCTCAGCCTGCCACCTGCTCCACACCCAGCTTCCTGCCTAGAAACCTTTGCAAGTTCTGGCTGTTTTCTCCTCTTCCTCAGCCTTTCAGAGCTGCCTTGACCTGGCCTTCCTGTCCCCAGACTGATTCAGGCCTTGGTGGGGAGCCCGGGCCTCTGCCCTCTGGAGTGGGTCCAGGGGGAGGGACTGATTACCCCACAGTCCCTAGTGCAGCAGCTCTGTCCCCTCCCATGGACCTGCCCCTAGCACAGCCCAGAAGAACCTCGGTCACTTCCTTGCAGCCTCTCACAGGTGGTGCCCTCTCTCAATCTCTCTGCCTCTTGCTTGGGAGCTCAGCTCCTCCCAAGCAGTGAGGCCGCGAGAGCCCCTTCCGTCCCTGCTCCCCTCATGCCGCACTGCTGCATATTGGAGCTCTGTGGGGTCCGGGCTCTGTGGCCCCCCACACCTGTCTCCATGCCTTTCTGTGTGCCCCCTGCCCACAGCTCGGCTCTCCTGCCCCCTCTGCATCCACCCCCACACCCTCACTCCAGCACTCCTAGATGTCTGCCCTGCATCATAAGCGGACCTATACAGAATGCAGAAATTATCCATTTCTTCTGCACCACGCTGTAGGCCCCATAAGGTCAGGGCTGCACCCGTATCTTCAGGTATGCTGCAGGGCCCAGCTTGCTCAATAAGTGCTGGCTGAGCAGGGGTGAGGGCTTTGCTGAACACCACAGGGCCTTGTGCGCACTGTTGTCCCAGCTTGGAGCATGCTAGTCAGATACTCAATGAGCTCCTTCCTCCCCTGAAAGACATTTCTAGCTCACCTGAACTGCGATGGTACCTTGGTGCCTGTGTTCCCTTCCCCACACCCTTCAAAGTCGATATCAGCACCTGGCATCTTTTCATTTACTTACTCCTGTCAGTAATTCTGAAGCACTTACTCATGTTTATACTTAGAATCACTTAGCGGGTAGTATATTATTCATTATTTCAGCATCCAGATACAATAGAGATTTGTTGCCCGCCTCTTCCATGAGAATTAAACTCCCCGAATGATCCCCAGGACTTGAGTTTCTTCCCTACTGCGAGCCTCCCATGGAGCCTCATAAACATTTATCCAGGAGACCACGAGGATCAGGTACAGATTCCAGGTGTGGCCCGATTTGTGCTGGGTGCCAGGGCACCTTCCTGTCATGCATGCTGGGACACTCACAGGTAACACAGTGACATTTTCTGCCTTCCCTGCCCTGGCGTGGAGCAACCTCTGCCGGTGTCTTAGTGACCCCTGTCCTGACTGCTGCTCAGTCCCTGAGGCTTTGAAAACCGAGAGCCACCACCTTCTCCTGGGTCGTTTTCTCAGCTTTCAGTTCTCTTTTTCCGGAGAGCGCCACCCTCGCCCCTGCCTATCCCTTCTGTGGCATTCCTATCCATTTCCTTTCTTCATTTGCTCTGAAACCAAGATTTCCTTGGTGGGTCCTAACTTTATAAGGAGCTCTCCCCCTCTAAGGCTGCAGTCAAGCAAAGTGAGATAGTTCAGAAAGATGGTAAGAAGTCCATGCATGGCTATGAGTCCCAGCTGCCTAGTGAGACCTTGTACCAAATGCATTTAAAAAAGAGAGATGGTCCTGTGCACGCACACAGTGGCAGCTGAGTTACAGTGAATCGTAACACTATAAACAGAAAAATCAGAAGGCACTGATTAAAATAACTTCCCCCTTTTCAGCTGAGCTTTGGTTCATTCTGGTTTTCTTTCTTAAAAACCATTTCCAATCATGAGGAAACATATACTTACACAAAACAAGCAAAGGAGAAGAACTGCAGAATAATGATCGTACAACCCAGAGATAACCAGGGATCACGTCATCTTACATGTGTGCTTAGGAGAGGTTAGTTATTTTAAATATATTTTCTGAAGTGGTCTATCTTTTCATTGCAACAGCAGTCTTGAAAAAAAGATTCAGAAGATACTAAAATGTAGAAAGTAAAAAGTGAAAACTCTTGCTCCTCTTCTGTGGTGTGTCAGTGTCACCCAAGACGTTTCTCTAAGGTGCTTTTGTGTGTTTATATAGTGTCATGGCTTTTGGATTCCTAGGGCCAGACAGGCTCTGGAGGGCCCCTCATGACATCACCGGGTGCTGTCAGGGCATGCTGTGATGGAGAGAATCTTGTGAGTTCTCAGGGCATCTGTTTCCCCAGTGCCTTTCTTTTAGGATACTGGCTCAGTCCACTAAGCATAGCGAACTCAGTTTCCTTGGCAGTTGGGTTTGCTCTGGCCAGCCCTGCCCCACTTGCCCCATCCCCTAGCCTGTGCTTCGTGATCTGTCATATCTGACAGACTGCGGCTTTCTATAGCTACTGTTCCTTCATGAGGGTGGTGGCCGGGGGAAAGCTGCCACTGTCATGGCAGACTCCCTGAAGCCCAGTGCTGGCACACACGGCCCAGAGTGTGGTGTGTGCAGGGCTGCAGCTGAGCGGTTGGTGTGTCTATTCATCCAGCCTTTGCTGGCCCCATACTCAGAAGGTGCCCGTTCACCTCCCCTCAGAAAAGACCACGTGACTCACTGTTATCACCTTGTGACATTTCTCCTTGCCCTTTCAGACAGCCGCCTGAAGCTCAGCCAAGCCCAGGGAAACCTGTCAGTTCTGGAGACTCGGCAGGTGCAACTGGAGTGTGTGGTCCTGAACCGCACCAGCGTGGCCTCACAGCTCGTGGTGGAATGGTTCGTGTGGAAGCCCAACCAGCCGGAGCGTGAGACGGTGGCGCACCTGAGCCGCGAGGCCACCTTCCACTATGGCGAGCAGGCTGCCAAGAACCACCTGCAGGGCCGGCTGCACCTGGAGAGCCCCTTGCCCGGTGTGTACCGGCTCTTCATCCAGAACGTGGCAGTGCAGGACAGTGGCACCTACAGCTGCCGTGTGGAGGAGTGGCTGCCCAGCCCCAGTGGCATGTGGTACAAGCGGGCAGAAGACACTGCTGGGCAGACCTCAGTGACAGTCATGCGACCGGGTGAGGCACAAGTCCCTATCCCCTCTTTTCATTGTTTCCACTTTAATATGTGCTGAGTAAAATCAATTTTATCTTTTACAGTTGAATCTATGTGTTAACATTTTATAGGTTTATGCAAATGATCTCATTTTTTTTCCCCCTGAGAATGGAAGACTGCCTATCTGGCCTTGGCCAAAAGTGACTAGATTTTTTTCAAATTAGAATAATTAATTATTTTAGAGGACAAAATGTTTTCTTTTTAAAGACTAGATTCAGATGAGTGGTTGATAGGAGAAAGAAAAGTCTTGAAGCGATAGCCATGTGGTTCAAAAAGTCGAGCTAGTAAAATTTCAGAGGAAAGGAGCTGATTCTTTAAACAGGAGGAGTTCAGCACCTGTTGCCTCTCCTCTCTCCTTCCTAATAATCTTATCACTGCTAATGACTGTTCTGTGTGGCCTTTCACTTTCCCTGTCTGTGGTGCTGCTTCAGAAGTACCTAAGTGGGTACAATTACTGGTGTAATTGTTGTCACACATCTAAACGCGAGCTAAGATGTGCAGATTCTAGGCAACAGTCCCCGCGAGCTAAGATGTGCAGATTCTAGGCAACAGTCCCCACGAAGACAAGAAGCCAGCTTTGCTGCTTCCTTGGGTGTGAAGGCTTTGTCGCACTCAGTGTCACACTGTGGCTGGCACTGCTGCAAGTTTTCAGCATGTGTCACATCGTGGTCAAGCTGCTCTTTTTGTTGGTAGCACAGGGGAGCATTAGGGTCACCCTAGGCTCCCTGTATGTCACAGAGCATCTGTCACAGAGCATGCTTCAGGGAGCAGAGCATACCCCGAGCTCTCAGGGCACTCACTTGGCTATGTCATACTACAGCTGAAGAAGCTACCTGCCCTTTGAGCTATTCACAACTTCCTGGTGAGAGGCTTCTGCTTGTCTTTTCCTGAAAGGGAAGCTGTAGGGTGTGGCAGCTGAATACTGTCTTGAATTCCCACCCATTTTGCAGATCACCAGTCTAAGGCCCTTGGTGGGAGGAGACAGATGGCTGTGGATGCCAGCTACAGCCCTCGGGCTGATAGGAGATTCACATTCAGTCCTCCTAGCAATCCCTACTAATGGGCAGGGAAGCTACAAGGAAGTGCTGGCAGCCAGGAAGAGCAGGGAGAGTAGTCTACTGCTTTTATCCTTAATGCAAGCCAGATGCTCTTGGAAGAAAGCAAAAGGAGAGGAGGCAGGGAGGTGAACTGCAGGAGCAGAATGCTTGGTGGTCTGACCTGTCTGGCCACCTTGCCACAAAGAGCTCCCTCAGCTGTCACCCAGCATCCTGTGAGGAGTGTGAGAGTGCTGTCTGGTTGTGGGCACAAGGTCTCTGGGGCACCCATCTCCAGAGGCTCTGGCTTTACGCTTCAGCTGTGCTCTAGGGAAAGACAACCTCATGGGTTTGGGAGAGCCTGCATTGCCTGTACCTGGTTCACATCCTCTGTGCTGCCATTCGCTGTCCTGCAATGTCTCTGATGGTGATGCTGGTGCTCTCTTTGCGCCTGCGGCTGGTACCAGGCTGATGGACCTTCCTGTTACACAGTGCACAGTGGGATGCCAGCTGGGCCAGCATAGAACAGGTGGAACATGGGGCGCTTGGCAGAGCCCCACAGAAGGCGTAGGAGCCTTGTGTTGGTATCCACCTGAGAGGACATTAAACCGGTCTGTCGCAAGCCCAGGACAGCACTTGGGAACTGCTCCTGTTGGCCTCCGCCCCAGGATAGTCTGAGTTAGTGTGTCTACTTCTGCGTGACATTAGCATCTTGCATGAACATTCCCTAAACAGAGCCAAAGGGAGGCCTTGAAGAGTGAATGAGTGAGTTGCTTCTTCAGAACCTACCACAGCAAGCCAAATAAAAACAGAAGAAAAGCCAGCAGAAGACCTGGGGTGCGAGGCTATCTGGTGGTGGCTGTGAGCTGTGCCCCCCTTGTGGGGGTCCCTCCTGTGATGGTTTTGTACCTCCTGCATAAGCTGAGGCCAGATGTCCATGCACCCCGTCTTGGGAAAAGGGAAAGGTGCCTTGGGCCTGTTGTCCACAGTGTTCACTTCTTTGGGTTCATTGTGGCTTAGGCAGTAAGCTCTGTACATACAATTTAAATATAACAACAGCTCCTGAGCAGATATTTTCACTTCCTAGGGTTTCTGTAACAAACTGCCATCTACTTGGGAGCATAAAACAAATGAAATGTAGTCTCACACAGTTGTGGAGGCTGGCAGTGCAGCGAGGGCAGCCTCACCACCATGCTTCTGAGGCTCGGGGGAGAAGCTTCCTTGCATCTTCCTGTTCCCGGTGCCCAGGCGTCCTGGGCTGTGCTGTCCTTGGGATGCCAGCTTTCCCTGTGTGCTTGGCTGGCAGTGCACTACAGCCTGGACAGCGCCAATAGTCCCAGATGCTGGGACCCCAGGTCAGGAGGCCACCATGGCAGTGTCCTGGGGATGCTCTCTGTCCGGCTGGTGAATGGTGCCTTCCCCTAGTGTCCTCCCATAGCCTTGCATTTGAGTGTCTTGGGAGAGGGAGACAGAGTTCTTTGGCTTCTGCACAGGCTACCATTCCTACTAGGTTAGGGTCTGACCCTTATGGCTTCATTTCACTGATATGACCTTCTAAAATTCCTCCCAGTATGTCACATTGGGGGTAATGGCTTCAACATGTAAGTGAGTTGGACAGGGTCACAATGCAGTCCCTAGCACCCATCATTGGATTGAGGGGCTACCCTAGTGTTGCATGACCTTATCTACAGATAATTCATCTGTAAAAATTCCCTTTCCCAATGTGATTGCCTCCTGAGTCTAAGTGGATGAACATTCTGAGAAAATATTACTCAGCCACTACAAGTGGTTCTCATAATAAGTGTCCTTCCTCCCTGGAGTCCAACACAGAGCCACATTACCAGCTTCTTCTGAATTCCTCCACGGGTATTCTCTTCAGCATGTCAGAATAAAGAATGTTCTAGATTCTTGAGTTTTTCCAGAACCTTCTTTCACATTTCTGCACGTAGCTCAGCCCATTTGCCTTTCTGATAGGGCAGCAGTTGCAAATCTGTGCCACGCGTTCAAAGCTCCAACAGGTTCACCATCTCCGCAGAGAGGGCCTAGAGTCTTGTGCAGAGTGGCATGCAGCATAATGTAGTTAGCAGCAGGCATTTAATTTGTTTCTCCCTTATTTGTGCCTTGTCTTTTCCCAGATGCTGCGCTCCAGGTGGACACTGTGGTCCCCAATGCCACCGTCTCTGAGAAGGCAGCCTTTCAGCTAGACTGCAGCATCTTGTCCCGTTCGAGCCAGGACTCGCGCTTTGCTGTGGCCTGGTATTCCCTGAGGACTAAAGCCAGAGGGAAAAGGGGCAGCCTTGGCCTAGAAGAACAAGAAGAGGAAAAAGAGGAGGAGGAAGAAGAGGAGGAGGAGGACCCAACAGAGAGGACGGTCCTACTGAGTGTGGGTCCAGATGCTGTCTTTGGGCCAGAGGGCCATCCCTGGGAAGGCAGGCTCCGCTTCCAGAGGCTCTCGCCTCTGCTGTACCGGCTCACGGTGCTGCAGGCGAGCCCCCACGACACGGGCAACTATTCCTGCCACGTGGAAGAGTGGCTGCCAAGCCCCCAGAAGGAGTGGTACCGGCTGACAGAGGAAGAGTCTGCCCCCATCGGCATCCGTGTCCTGGACACAAGTGAGTTTCCTGAACACAGAGGAAGGATGTATCTGAAGGATCATGTGGAGCTTGATGCAATAAGTTGATGAGCACTTTTCTTAATGGTCATGAGCATTTCTGAGGTGTGGTAGGATTTCACACGCCTATCCCTCCATTGCTCATACAGAATAGTGGGGAGAGTGTAGAAAGCAAAGCGATCTACACCACATCATCAGTGCTCCTTGATGTTCTGCAGGCTACACATGATTTAGACTCCTCTCCTTTTCCTCCCACTGCAGAGCTGTTATTCCTCAATATTGTTCTTTTCTTAGTTAACACACACTCATACTTCCTGGAATGCCAAGTACATGAAATTGCCGACAGTCGGCTCCTCTGACCTACGCAGTCTCAGCAGCATTCACTAGGATGTTCACAGGAAGCAATCAAAGCAGAGCAGGCACTCACAAAACACAAGCAACATTAGGGGCAAATGCTCTGCCTTGAGAGGAAGATAACAATTCCAGTAAATTTTTTTCTACCTCTAATACAGGCTAATTCTACAGTAGTAAACACTATTTTCAGTCTGATATATTCCACATTTTGACAGGGATGCAATCACAGAGCGCCTTGTTGGAACACATACTTCAGGCCAGCAGGTGTTCTCCCTGGTCTCCGCTCATGCGAAAGTCGCCTGCACTGTGGACTTTCCTGCTTCTGGGCCTCTCCTGCTAACGTTACTGCCCGCCCAGACTGGTTCTCCCCATTGCACATACAAAATCTAGCTACACCACCCAGGCATCCTCCAAAATTAAAATGACCTGAAAGCCCAAGAAAAAGAACCTGAAACACTTGGTAGTTTCCTAAAGAGAAACCAGGTTCCATATCCTGAAATGTAGCAAAGTAACAGCTAGCAAGGCACTCCCACCAGCAACCTTACCAGAGAACGAATATTCAGTCTACAGAATAACTCAGCATCCCAAAGTAAAAGAGAGGGGTGCAGGCCCCGTGATATCTACCTCTGTGGGCATCTGGGGTTACTGGACTTTGTAGAGCCTAGGAATCACCCAGACACCTTATTCTAGAGAGAAAGTTTGGCTTGGTGAGGTCAGGCCTCCACCCCGGCTGAGGTCTGATGAGCTGCTGAGCACCCTTCACCCTGGGGAGGGCATCTGGGTTTGTTCTCCACATCCCACTATAGGGACAGGGATAAGGGCACAGTGTGCCTGCCCTCTGTGGCTGCAGAGACCCTGACCATGGAGTGATCTGTGACTGCATTTCGATTGACAATGTCAAACGAGTGAGCACGGTTTCTGGTATCCCTGTTCTTGGAACCAGAAGGGAATATGTTGGATTTCCTGAGAACAAAGTCTGGCATAGAGCTAAGTACAAAGGGACATGTCAATTAACCACAGAAGAAGCAGGATGGAGTGTGAGCCCGCCTCCTCACTGTCCCAGGCACAGTGGAGCTTGCAGTGTATGAGCTCCACTTTCCTGCATGGCTTTCCAAGCAGAAGCAATAATTGGTCATGAAAATGCAGCACCGCATTGCTTGGGCTGACTGGGAAGAGGTACTGATGTGAGAAAAGGAGCACAGGTATCTCCCCCACTGTTAGTGGTAGCAGGGAAAAGGCGGGTGCGTGTGGGCATGTGTGTGTGTGTGTGCATGTGCTTGTGTGTGTGTGCCACTGTCAGGCCAGGTCCCCATTGACAGGTGTGGACAGTGCCATGCACAGCACTCGAAGCCCTGACTGCCCTGTCCTCCACAGGTTCCACCCTGCAGTCGCTCATCTGCTCCAACGATGCGCTCTTCTACTTTGTCTTCTTCTACCCTTTCCCCATCTTCGGGATCCTCATCATCACAATCCTGCTGGTGCGCTTCAAAAGCCGGAACTCCAGCAAGAACTCTGATGGCAAGAACGGGGTACCCCTGCTATGGATCAAAGAGCCACACCTCAACTACTCGCCCACCTGCTTAGAGCCCCCTGTGCTCAGCATCCACCCAGGAGCCATAGACTAGGAGGGCCCAGCCTGCGTTGGCGTTGGAGCCGAGGCGCTCCCTCGCTGCCTCTCACTCTGTGATTGGACAGTCGACAGTACCCACAGGTTCAGACGTCCATCCGTCCATGCAGAAAACTGTCCGACTGGGAGAGTTGGCACCGCGTTGGGCTGCTCCAGGTGGCGGCTGCGATTGGTTAGCTCCTCGCGCCCAAATGTCATGATCCTGCTGTTGTAGGTTCCTAGTTTTTGGTTCTGGTAATGTAGTGAGTAGCTCCAGGTGCCACATCTGCTCACCGGTTATCTAGTATTCTAAGATAGATGTCACGAGGGTTTTACTCTTTGTAACATACCCTTTCCAGATCCCTGTGGTTTATCCCTGTAGGAGTCCATCGTGTGGATGAGCTTCACCCACATCCAGCTGATGGCAGAGGAAGGACGACATTATAGTAACAAAGAAGCTCTTTCAAGACTTTGTTTTTGCACATTTGAAAATGCCACCCATGGATCAAAATGCACCCAAACATTTTTTTTTTTACTTTCTTAACAAGACTTGAAAAATGTGTGTAGTGTGGGCCCAATTTGTATCTTATCTTTTCCCTCAGCTGGAGTTGTTGGAACACTTTGTAGTCAAGATGAAAGCATTGAATTTTGCTTCAAAGAACTGCATATGTGCAAGAGAAATCCTGCATAACCTCATTAGGCTAGATGGTGCTGGGCCAGCGTGTCTGTCAGGGAAGGGAAAAGGCTTCATCTGGTCTTTGCCAAAAAAATAAGAAGACCGCATTAGACAGTGGGTCCCGAGTGAGGCAGGCAGAGGGTTGCAGTTAGCGGCTCCAGTTGATCGCAGCAATAGCCAAGTGAGCTCCAGGAGGCTGGCCCTGGCCAGGTCTGTTTTCAGGGGCAGTCCCTAACAGGTGACACCTAGTAGGGCCTCCTGGAGTGCTCTGTCCCACTCGGTGGAGGTGTGCAGTAAGCCTGGGCTGAGCATGGGGTGGAAGTGGGCCCAATGGGGACCCAGTGCAGGGCGCTGGGTCACATGCCACAAGCAGAACAATGAGGGGTGGACAGGGCTCTCCAGAAGTTGTCTAAGCCTGGAGGAACAGCTGCCTTCTTGGAGGTGTGAACATTGCTCTTCTCGCTCCTCCCAGAGATTTCTCTCAGATATATGGATGTCTTCCGTCTTCACCATTTACCTCTTGGGTATCTGTCAGCAGATAGCGAGCATATTTGCTGTCCATGGGCTTTTCCCCCTTACCTTTCTCCCCCATGTTATGGTTTTAGGCCATCTGATTGTTATTCTGGTTTCTAATGTTATTGTCCAAGGGTCAGGGGCCCCACACTGTTGGTCAGATACTTAGCTCCCCTGGGGCATCACTGGTTGCAAATACTTCCTCTGGGTCACTCTGGGAAGATGCGTTATGCCCTCATTTCCTTATATCTTACTGGCCAAATATTCTCTCTCCTGCACCCATACAACGAATACCTTAAATCCCAAGAGGAATTTGGAAAGAACCAGCAGGGATTGTGGAACCAGGGCTAAGAAGAGACATTGCTGTGAAGTTGGGTCGCAGGATGAACCACTCCAAAGGAGGCAGTGGGCGCCCATGGAGGTGGGTGTGTAGCAGAGTCTGCAGTTGGTGCTCTGCTGAGCCACAGCGTCGGGGGGAAGCCGGGTAGCTGCTGAGCTGCTCTGGCGGGCTTCCCCAGGCAGGCTCGCTCTCCCTCCAGATGCTCCATGCTCTGGGACTCTCCTGAGAGACACTGCAGGCACTGCCACCCTAATCCTTCTGGTGCCTGCTGTGCAGATTTCCATTTCCAATGCTGCATCAACACGTTAGAGGTCCTGAATTGGCTCAGTCATGAAGAAAGAATGCCTTTGCCCATTTCTTCGTTCAGGGAGGTGTGTTTACAATGGGAATTTGCTGACTCCTGATTTTTAGGCTGAGTCAAGAGAAGACGGCTGACTTGTCCTCCATCTGAATGGGCAGATGCCAGAGGGGTGGCTGGGACTGAGATTTCAGTTTGAATTGGTTCATAGCAGTAGAAAAATAGGTGCTGCACGTAAAATATGTGAAGCAATTGCAGGATTTGAAAAGAGAATAGAAACCGAAGCCAGTATTTTAATAATTGATTTTTCTGTGTACTTTCTGCCCTGCTGTGGGTAGATACCATCAAAGCTTGAGCTGTTTGAGCTTTCTATGGAAAACCCCTGGACCTTTCCTTTGGCCATTTCTATGGAAATGTGGATGAATGGTAATGGTGCCCTCCAGTGGCCATGAGGCCTCATTGCACATGGTCTGCTGGAGCTTCAGTGTTTGCATTCGAGAGGAAACCTGACGGATACTCTTGACACTGTCTGCAATATTGCATTAATGAAAAACTACACCGTGCTAGGTGCACCCTAGGATACGGATGAGACCACACCCTCTTCCATCAGGGTCTTTCTGTAGCAAGTTTTCATATTCTTTTCAAACAATGGTTTCTCTGCGTTGTTTGAAGAAAAAAAAAAAAAAAAAAGGAAGATCGGGTGAGAAAAACCACCCATGCATGGTGTAGAGAGCTGTTGTTGTTTTTGTTTTTTAAAGGAAAAACTATTTGTAAGATGCTGCACTAAAATGTTTTATATACACTTGAGAGACCTGTAGTAAATTATGTTGACAATACAGCTGTTTCCTTTTCTGCAGTTGGCTTCCTCCTTGCCCTTGCCTATCCAGCCCCTTGCCCTGCAGTTCTGCCCTTGGCATTGGCCTGCTGGGTGCACACAGTTGCAGCCTTTCTATCATGCCCTACGCCCTGCCTGAAGGGCACTGGTGTAGGACTGTTCAAACCCAAGCCCAGCCCATTCCTTCTAGACACTTGCTGCCGTCTGCTGAACTGTCTCATAAAAACCATCTGGTCCACCCCACCCCCACCCATGGACTGGAGAGGCCCTGCTGCCCGTAAACCCCACCCACAGAGTCAGGTTTTGGTGGTTTTGCCTAACAGTGGGGAGGGTACAGGGCCAGGGACTGATAGAAAGGAAGGCCCAATGGGATGACCTGCTAGGCTACCAGGGCTCCGCCACCTCAGTGTGCAAGACACTATGACCTGGGTCTTGTCCACACGTTTCCCAGACCAGATAAGGGAGACTAAGCGACCTGCCCATCCCTGTTCCACTTGGCTCAAATGCCGGGCAGAGCTCACCACTTCTACGTGGTTGAGAAGAGTGTCTCATGAACAAAGCTAGGCATGATGCAAGGTCAGAATCTCCCTGTCATCTTTTCTTTCTTGGTACAGGGATCCTTCTGTCTCAGCCTCCCCAGTGCTGGGGGGCCAGCACAGCATGTGGTGCAGTACTGGGGATCCAACCCAGGTTCTTGTGCTTGCCAGGCAGGCGCTTAGACTGCTGTCTCTCTAGCCCCATGCCTGTGATTCTTTAAAATTCATAGACCACACAGAGGAACCAGGCCACAGGTAAAGAGCAAAGGCGGAGGCAGTGCTTCCCTTCCTGAGCCCAACAGGGCTTAGCTCGCTGCTCCTCAGCCCTATTTGTTGTGTCCTTATCAACTGCATGCAGCTGCTGGCTGGGCTGTGAGGTTAAAATGTGGCTTTGTCCCTTGGGTGCCCACAATGGGTCATGTTAAATCTTAGGTATTATTTTTGCCTAATTTCTTTTCCTCCAAATGGCCTTTCTCTGCCAGGAACTAAATTTTTAGAAAAAAGATCGCCCCTGTTTTCCCCCTGTGGAAGGCTACCTGGTCATCATGCACATTGAATGAACATGTGTCTCTCTCTGCAAGGCACAGTGGTGGCAGCAGCTTCTGCAGCTGCAGGTGACAGGCAGCGTCCTGGCAGCCCTGCACCTCATGTTCCAAGGGTTTGGAAGAGATTGGAGCCAATCTCTAGGGGGCTGCAGGCAGGTGCCACCCCTGGATGGGGTGCTGCCCCCCACCTTTTCCATGATTATTTAGGGTAATGAGATAAAGGGTGACCTCAACACCAAGCATGGAATGAAAAATACATCTGGTGAGCCTTTCAGAGACAGCTTCTTAGTACGTGAAGGGAGCTGCTCTGGCCTGCTGCCAAACATTATAGGCGCAGCCTTTCTGGGCCACTTTGATTCATAAAGTCAGCAAGACCAGGCATGGGAGTGCTTCTAAAGTGCCTGTCAGAAGCACAGTGTGTCTCTTAGTGAAAGAGCTGGCTCATGGGTCCCAGGAGCTCCTGACCAAGAAAGGTCTGCTGAAGCACTCCTCACCCTGGGCCCGGAGACCAGGACCCGGGGGCTTCCCCTGGCCTGGCCAGATAACTGGGTAATCATCTCCTGCCCCCCGCTTCCAGAGTGTCAACGGCTCTTGCTGGTCAGTCCACATCAGCCCTGGTGTCAAAATCCTTTTCCCACAGCCTGGGCTGTGTAGGCTTTGGACTTGAGCTGGGCTGGGCTCTCAGTTCTACCCTGGCAAGTCATATACTCTCTCCCAAGTCACTGCTTCCATGTCTGTGAAAATGGGGGCCTGAGTAAGATTAATCCAGGGGAAGCATGTGACATAGGTGTGGCCTCTGATGAGTGCTTCCTGGATCAAAGCCTCTCTGATCCCATGGGGCCTGCAGGCCTGATGTGTTCTCCGTCCTGTGCCGGTGGCTAGCCCGCATTCTGGCTAGTCCAAGGCAGAGGACAAACTTCATGACTTAATTTTTTATGCTCCACTTTACATCTGCCTTGAGTCGCAACATCTAGATGACAAGGAGTGTCTTTGGGTAGCAGGCTTCCTGGGACATGTTGGTTTCAGAAATTTCATCAACAGAGACACATTTCAGGAATTTCCATGACTTCAGAACTACTTCCTGAGTTCGTACAGTAGAGTTTAAGAACTTTGAGTGCCTGCATTCCCCACTAGATAAAGCCTACAGCAATAAATAAGCATGTGGCCCCTTCGTTTTGCAGCTTGCAACGCGCTTTGGTGTTTGCTAGGGGTGGGGGCAGAGTCCCACATGCTCACATAGTAAGAGCTTTCTTAACTGCCTGGGCCGGGCAGCTCCACCCTGTGGATGTGCCGTGCTGATCCTGGAGGAGCAGTTTGGCCTGGGATCTGGTGGACTTGAGGGAGAGGAGGCCAAGTGTGGGCTGGAAAGATGCAGGGGAGGGGCAAGTTCTAAGGGAGGTAATGGAGGAAGAAAGGGCTAGAAAGGAAACAAGGAGAAATCAAGGCTAGAGATCCTAGCACCCGGCTCGGGGATTACAGGAGAGTTAGGGCTCTGCTAGCACAGAAGCACCAGTGCTTAACACAGTGAGGGAAAGGGCTGCCAGAGGGATGCATTGTGATCCCACACTGCCACTCCTGTCACTTGTCTGAGCTATCCCCTTCCTTGTCACTATTCTACAGCTGAATACCTCGCAGGAAAGGCTAGTGCCAGTCCACCCAATCTGCTGCTCCTCTTTGGAATGAAGCCCTTCTGCCTTGTCCTACCTTCACCTCAGGTACTAGCCATGTGGGGTGCAGCTGGCGCCCTGACCATCCAGCTCAGTGGTGGGCTAAGCAGAAGCACTGGAGGTGCAGGAGGCCTGAAGATCCCTAGCCCAGTCTGTTTGTTAAAATGCAAACTACTGGGAAAAGGGAACTGTACTACACCCAGGGGAAAGGGGAGGATGCTCTTGAGTGGGGTGGAGCTGAGCAAGGCCTTGCATGCACCCAGGATGGGGACAGGCAGACCCCAGGAGGAAGAGGAGGAGGAGGAGGAGGAAGAGGCCTTGAGGCTGCTTATGGACCTCAGGTCCTCGGGCACTGTTACTTCCTTGGTTGAGTGGAGGCCTGGGGGGCCCTGGGGCAGGGCTGAGCTGCCTTCAGATCCTGGCTTCAGGGCTCCAGCCAGGCTGCCGCAGGTTTGAGTTGAGAAAGTCAGCAAAGTCATCATTTCATCCTGGGCTCCTTCCTGCAGTCCTTAGGAAATCTTGGCCTTCGCCCGTTGGCTAGTGGTGACTCTTGCTTTACAAGGCAGCTTGCCTTCCCTTTGCTTGTATTCCAGATTCTTGAGTTGCTGCATCTAGGTGATTAGGATGTTAACTTCTGACGCATCCTCCTTCAGCATTATAGAGCCCAGCATCTGCGACTTTCAGTTTTGTGACAATACCATGCCCCTCCTTGTTTAGGTCAATATATCAAGCATGTACATTGCTGTGAGTTTTAGCTCACAGAAGAGTCAAGTGTCTAAGGAACTGCAGGAACTAGCCCAGAAGTATGGGTGCATGGCTACGACTGCACAGGGAAGGAGGAAAAACTGAGACATCCCTGGCTGCCATGGTTTTCCCGCCATTGCCTCCCTGTCGCTGTACTCCCTACCTGTGAAAGCCCCTTGTAGCTGGGAGCTCCCAAAGGTGGAGCTTGAAGAATAATCCCAAAGCCAGGTATGGTGGCACATGCCTATAATCCCAGCACTCAGGAGGCTGAGGCAGGAGGATTGTTGTGAGTTTGAGACCAGCCTGAGCTACAAAGTGAGCTTAAGGCCAGCCTGAACTGCATAGTGATACCCTGTCTCAAAAAGACAAAAAAAAAAAGAATAATCCCTGCATCTTCTTAGGGCTGGCTGATGAAGTCTGAGCTTCTCCTCTGTCTCCTGAGTATTGGCTATCAAGTGGGGTGCAGTTAGATCTCTGTCAAGCAGCAGGTCCTGTTGGGGGGAGGATCCTGTGCTGGCTGAGGGTTTCTTCCCTCTGCAGATCCTTCTTAGATCATCCCCCAACCCCTGCCCTTCTGCTAACTCACTCAGTGTCCCTCCAGAGGGACACTGAGGGCCGTCACTTTCCTACCTGCCAAGGTCTGTTTGCTAAACACCTAAGTGGATCTTGGAACCATTTGTGCAGCACTCAGTTCACCCAGGCATGGCTCCCTCTTTCTGCCGCCCTGCTCTTCCTCCTTTGGGTGCTCATTCACAGCTTTTCAGAGCAGCAGGGCAGCAGGAAGGGGCAAAAGGAAAGGCACAGAAGATCTGAGAATCCCTTGGCCCACATAGTGGGACCACTGTTCTTTTCCCCTCCCCTAAAATATCAGAGAGCTAGCATCTAGAGCTGAGTTCATCTGTTTAGCACTGTCTCCACTTACGTCATCATAATGCCCCCAGAGGGGGTGACATCATCTCTACCACCCATCCCAGGCAAGTCACCATCAGACCCTTAGAGCACCGCCCTTGCCAGCTCCTGGCTTTTCTCTGAGCCATCCCCACTGTGGCCCCTTTGCTCTGACCATCAGGTCCATCTTGCTCAGTGTGTGCTGTGTGTTGGTGGGGTACATGCATCCAGCAGCCATCCCGGAGGGAAGACCCTGGCAGGTGCTGTGAATTACCTGCACGATAGCGGAGCATGGGTTATGGGGAAAGCAACAAGTTTTTGTGCAATCAAGAATCTTGTGAAGCAATGACTTTGTGGAAGAATAAGTATTTGAACCCGGCCTTCCAAGACTGGTGCCTGACAGACAACAATGAGAGGAGCAGACTAGGCAAGAAAAGGGCGCAGGAGTGTGTGCTTTTGCCTACTGACTCATCTAGAAGTTGCAGACCTTGCAAGATCTTAACTCCAAATAATTCAACATGTGAGTCCAAGGACAAGAGCATCCTCCCATGGGCCAGAGTCACTGTCACCGTTGGGAAAATACAGTTGTTCCTTAGAATCCATAGGAGATTGGCTCCCAACCTCTCCAACGGACACCAGTATCTGCAGATGCTCGGGCCCTTGCAAGAAATGGTGTAGTGTTTGCATGTAACTTTCACAGCCTCTCATTTAAATAATCTCTAAATTGCTTATAATACTTAACACATTGCAAGGGCCATGTAAATAGTTGTTATGCTGCACTGTGTAGGAAATCAGGACAAAAGAAGTTTTCCTACTTGTTCAGTACAGATGCAGAGTTTTTCCCCAATTATTTTCAATTCACGGCCAGATGTGGAACCCACAGAGATGGAAGGTTGACGCCGGCAATGATCTAGCTTTCCTGACAGAGTCCAGAACCAGTCCTGCCTGGTTTGCACACTGTATTGTGTAGTCATGACTAATGCCTTTTAGAAGCTAAAGCTGCGGCACTTCCCTGGCCCCTCCCGCCTTCTCCTGCCCCCTCCCCTGCCCTCCCCCTGCCTCTTCCCTCCGCTTCTCTCACTTCTCTTGCTTTTTCCATACTCCATCACATCAGCCACCGTGTTTGACGAGTCTGGTCAGCTACAGAAGGACCCTTGACTTGTGTTGTCTGATTTCTTTCTCATAATCAGACCCTGATTCTAGCTCTGGGCAGATGTCGCACCCTTCTCAGGGTGACTGCCCCAGGAGGCAGGTGTGGTCAGCTGGCCTCATAATTTGAGGCGTGAACTTGGACTGTTTGGTTGGGCTGGAGTCCAGCGGGTTTTTCCATTTTAAAGATTGTAGCAGCACATTTTGTAGGGGTTGGTACTGAGCTATATCTCCAGACCTTTTTTATTTTATTTGTTTGTTTGTTTGTTTGTTTATTGAGACAGAGCCTACTTCAGAATGCCCAGGCCAGACTAGAGTTTGCAGTCCTCCACCTCAAGGCTGAAACCATCGAGGCCCTGGTTCCTTTAGCTGGTGGTGGGCTGTAGGAGATTGGGATGCAAGATGTGCTCAAAGCACCTGGACTCATTTTTTCCCACCCTGCTAGTTTTCAGAGCTAAGAAACAGAAATTTTACCAAGTCCCGAGTTCATCCTGACCCTGTGACTAATCCGAAGGCTCAGTTCTCCAGCCTCTCTATGCCACACTGTGTTTACCCTTTCCTGTGGAAAGACTCTATTCTTAGTAGTATCAATATTTTTTTTAGGCCGGCCAAATAGCTCAGCCAATTAAAGCACCTCCGTAGGTAGAGGGCAGCAGCTGGGTTCGATCCTAGGCATGCTCTGCAGCCCTGCCTCTAGGGCGCACTGAGGTGGTGATTGAGACTGGGCATGGTGGCAGGTGCCTGTAGTCCCAGCTTTTTTTTTGAGACTGAACACAGGAGGATCACTAAGAGTCTGATCTACACAGTGAGACCCTGTAGAGCTTGTACTAAAAATACAAATATATATATATATATATATATATATATATATATATATATATATATATATACAATTTTACAATTGTTATTCCAGCACCATTGCCAAATACAAACGTACTAAATATAGTTAAGGATTTGGGTTTTGCCTTGGGGGGTCCGAACCGAGCTCCTCACAGCGGTCCTTCGCCACGGTCGGTCGCATCCCAGGCCAGCAGCCAATCGAGGAGCACCGGCGGCTGCGGTGCGTTTCCGCGCAGGCGAAGCAGAACAGGATCCACCACCTGGAGATAGGAGGAGAACCAGCACCCGCTGAGCAGGCCCTGCACAAGCGCGGAGCAGGAGCACACCGGCCGCGGAGCGCAGCCCTGGGCCTTCGAGGCCATCAAGGCGGCCGGCGCCCGTCCCCCACACAGGTTCGCCGCGGACCAGCTAGACAATCTTAACCTCACCGGGAAGTGGCCCTGACCCCGAACCTCGCCCTTTGGCGGGGCAGACCCCTGGCCCTGGAGCTGAAAATCTCAAGTTTCTGGAAAGTTACGAATCATGAGAACAGCATCTCACTAAAAAAGAAGCAAACCTGAGTACGGGGGCCTGTGCAGAGAATATTTGAGGAAATGAAGTGTATGAGCAAGGATCTTTGGGGTTTCTTATTTTTGCAGCTTCGTAAAATGATATCGGGGGTTTCCCGGAGTCGAATGATACAAAAGGTATCTTGAAGGTTGCAATAAAACTGTAATTTGGGACTTGGTGTAAGGATGCGTCCTTGACGGAAGCTTTATCGTGCAGTAGTGCTTTGCAAAACTAGTTGTCTAAATTTTATAGAAATACAAGCTTTTCCTTCTCAACATACTATTAAAATAGCATTTCCTTCTGGGGTCTGAAGTGGACACAGAAGTGAAATAAAGGTATTTATTGGAAAAAAAAACATGGATCAAATCAAATCAAACATATGCTCAGAGCAAACCTTATGCTCAAAATCAAAGATGTGCCCAGAGAAATTCTTTTCCTGACTTTCCCTTTTCCCCATCAAAGATCATATTTGTTACTGGTTTATTTTTACTATTTCTTTTCGTAGGTATAAACAGATGCATATATTTATTTCTAAGTCCCCATTATGAATAAGGTAATACTTTATGTATTCCTTCAAATATTACTTTTGTCATTTAACCATGCATGTGAAAAATCAATTCATAGAGATCACCCCCATTCTTTTTTACCACTGCATAGTAAAAGAATGAGATACACGTTCATTAGATCACTATTACAGACTTGTAACCAGGGGCCGGGAGAAGGCTCAGTGGAATAAGCATCTCCCTGGCAAGCTCAAGGACCTGAGTTCAATCCCTGGTTCTGTCAAAAAAAAGAAAGAAAGAAAGAAAGTGAAAATAATAACTGCCATGAATCAAGCCCATGCTCTCTGTTTACTCTTCAGAGTTTTGTTTATGTTTAATTGTCACACCAGTTTTGTTAGGTAGGGGCTGTTAAAGAGAACAAAAGTTAGGTTGGTTAACTACTAATTCAAGTTTATACATGAATAAGTGGTGCAGGCTGGGGAGATAGTTTGGTGGCTTAAGCACCTGCGTGGCAAGTGCAGGGGCCTGAGTTTGAGTGGCAGTGTTGCTTGAGTCCAAGTCTGCATAAAACACCATCCACACTCACAGCTGCTCTGTTGCATTTTTGTTTTTCTTTTTTTGCACTGCCCTGGGATTGAACTCAGGACCCTGTGCTTGCCAGGCAAGTGCTTAGTCTACTGAGCTATCTCCCTGGACACCCCCCAGCCCAAGATTTGACAAGAGATGTTTGGAAAATCGGCACTGCTATAACTGGTCTCGTGTATGATGCTCAGTGGAATTTTGTTGCACCTGTGAAATTATACAGCACATCACAACTAACAATCATAGAAAATTGCTTTGTGTCACATTTTTTAATTGGGTCAGGGATTTTTGGGCCATAGGTTTCAGAAAGGGGTTTATTTGCATTTTTGTTATCAATATTCATTGTATTTGTACTTTCTAGACATTTCACTGCTCGATTCTTTTGATAATCCCAATGATGTCATGATTCCATGATAATTCCATAATACTGACCCCTTATTCTCGTTTCCCCAGTCACCACAAGAATATCTTTTCCTTAAAGCTAGGATTTAATCAGTTTGACCTATTACATATATTGCTGTTTTTTATTTAATTTTGACAAATATCTTTCAGAAAATTTAAAAGGCATATGTCTTAGTTAATTTTATCACTGCTGAGAGAAAATATGTGACATCCAAAGTTAAAGGAGAAGGGCCAGGGAGATAGTGCAAGGTCTTGAATTTGATTCCCAGTACAAAAAAAAAACAACCCAAAGTTAAAGGAGAGGTTTCAGCCCACAGTCAGCTGTCCGGGTGGTAGGTAGGGGGCCAGGGCTGAGAAACAGTCCATGGTGTGGCAGGCAGGAAGCTGCAGCAAGCAGGCAGCAAGCCTGCCCTTTGTTTTTATACCATCCAGGCTACGAGCCTTTTGGGTGATGTCAC